>NKZI01002165.1:0-18946 GCA_002370645.1 Metschnikowia sp. 00-154.1 | reverse complement strand
TCCCTTGATACTTATAAGCACGTTAGAAGCTTAATCCCTTGTGTGTGCAGGTTATAGCCCTAAGTCACATAAGAATTCTAACATTGTACATCCAAAAGGGAATGTGATAAACCCGAGGTACCAGGATGGAATGTGGAGAGTTTTCTCCCTTTGCACCTAGAAACACCCGTTGAATAGGCGACGCCATTGTCAAATACTTGAATAGCTCAGATTCCTCCTTCTGGGGAATCATCAACCAAAAAACATAATAAACAGAGTACCTGACGTAACAAGAATCTAGCACTATGCCATTATATAGTCTACTCTATACTACTATATGTTGATCTTTGTCATCTAATAACTCATAAATTGGAAGGATTATCTCTAAACTATACTCGACCCACAACCTGGTCTCTTCTTCCCCTTTTTTTCAGTTCCCCGCCCGCTCCCTTTTTCGCGGGACGTCGTCCACTCTCCGTCTATTCCTGCATATCACTGTTTCATCTGTCCTGCTTACATGCAGTACATCAGAGATGTACTGATTCCTCATGTTCCAACACTATATACTATATACCACTATATAGTCTACTCTGTCTTACTCTATATTATATACTACTCTATTACTGACTACACTATACTTCTGACTGTAAGCTCAACAGAAGACTAGTAAAGCTAGAACTAGAACCACTGCCAAAGAATATGTGGTACTGGACTGAAAAAAGTAGAACTTGAAATTATTGGTACATAGTAGAAACAGTAGAGTAAGAATCAGTGGAGCAAGAACTAGTACAAGACTAGTGAACTAGAGCTATTGGGGTTTTTTAGAACTAGAACAATGGCTCAAGCAATGTCTAGGAAGGCCAGTAGAGCTAATATTTTCAACCTATGTTTTAGCACATTTATTAATATATAGAGATATGTAAGTTGTACCTTACTAGACCAAGGTGTTTAGGCGTTGCGAGGAGGATGTAGAATTTTCTGTTGAGTATGTGAGAAGTGCTGACCCGTGGATGCAGACAAGGTGTTACATGTAGTACAGCGGAATTGTTCAAGCCTTATGAGGTTCCGAGAAATGCATGAGTGCAGACTAGTATTATAAATGGGTCTTGACGTTAGGAGTTGTCAGGTTTGACTCAGACAAGGGATTTACAAATCCCCACCCAAAAGCAAGGAGTCCATGGAATCCCAAGTATATATAGAGGGGATTTTGCTCAACCAAGAACGGTATCACGTGACCAGAATATTACCCATTTCCTAGTACACATTAGTAGCACAACGTACAAATTAGTAACACAACGTACAGATTAGTAGCACAACTTAAAAATTAGTAGCACAACGTACAAATTTGTAGTACAACTAGAAACATTGGAAAACAATGACATAGGTGTTCCTGATTATGCGAGTGTTTACAACAACACTCAACTTTTCCACCTGTTAAACTTCACAATTCTTAGGTCCATAAATTGGAGCAGTTGTGTCATTGGTTCCCAATGACATGATATAGTTGTGGAACTCAATTATTCATCTCAGTCATTTCTATTCTTATCTGTATCTAGACTATACTAAGAATCTCTTGAACGCGCTGTCCTCAGACTGACCCGGCTCTATGATTCATGAGAGTAACTTCTCTTTTCTTTTCTTAGTCCTTGTCAATTGCCACCCAACCCCTTTTCTGCGGGGCGTCGACCACCATTAGAATATTCCTGCATATTATGAACCATTCACTGTTTCTGTTGGAACACGCGACATGTGACTGATGAACTTGAGACCAGTACATGTGCGGGTACTGCATGTTCATGCTAAGCTATCCAAATGAAACAATGTTGGGTATTGTTGAAGAACAGACAAAGGTAGAGTCAAGGCTCCTTGGGCTTTCGTTTANGTTCATGCTAAGCTATCCAAATGAAACAATGTTGGGTATTGTTGAAGAACAGACAAAGGTAGAGTCAAGGCTCCTTGGGCTTTCGTTTAGCTTTCGTTTAGCTTTCGTTTAGCTCTCGTTTAGCTCTCGTCTAACTCTGAGCATTGTCTTGGAGAAGACAATGTAGATGAGAGAGATTGACAAAAGAGAGAGACCGTTTGGAAGTTTCCAGGATTAACTATATAAAGCAAGGATCCTGGTCAGTGTTGAGCGGCATCAATGGAAAATGGAGATCACGAACTCACTACTTTACATAGCAATAGAGTTATAAGACAGATGACAGAACTGATTACCCAAGTCGCTCATTTGAGAGACTTATTGCAGTCCAACTATATAACGGTTCCTGTATACCAATTGGTATATGCTAACGTTCAACAGTTTCATCTGTCCTGATTACATGCAGTCACATAGAACATGCAGTACATTAGAGATGTACTGATTCTGTTAGGAAACGATTTTACAAGGATACTGAGATCCAAGGTATCCCGGTCGGGTAACACTGGCATATCACGTGCTTGTTTCATGTATATGCAAGGTTGAATACAACCAGTGTATATAACAGCGAGGTTTTCCTCCCCTTGACAAGGCAAGGAGTTCCTCGACTATTCTAAGTTCAATACATACCATGATAAACTATAGGACGCAAGGAATACGTTCGACATATAAGACTAACAGCTTGAGTTCACTGTCAAGTTCTAACAGATTCCTCATGTTCCAACATCACCCGTCAGTGATCTGTACACAGTAAACCAGTTGTATGCATACAACATGTACGGAGTCAAAGTACTAGTTGACAAATACTCAAGACTCGTAGAGTTAGAAGTAGTACTGGACTAGTAGAGCTAGACATGTGAGAAACAACCTCTAGTAAAAGACCAGTACTGAACTGCACTAGTGAACTAGAACTCTAGTGAACTGAAATAACTGAACTAGAATCATTAGGGGTAAGTAGAGCTAGAACTATTTAGGGGTTAGTAGAAATAGAACCTGTAATAGGTATATCGGCTTTGAAAAAGCACAATGCCAAGTAGCCGGTCAAACCATACACATTGAACATAGTGATGAGCATAGTGGTAGCTCACACCACATGGACCAATCGTAGGGTTTCTTGGAAATTGGAATTGGCTTGGTCGACATGGACCCATCAATGGCAAGGATATGGCTTCATCTCAGAGTACTTATGAAGAGCATCAACAGAGTATCTTTGAGGAGAGTATGATAAGTTCAAGAAAACTAGAACTAGTACTAAAGTCCATGTAGAGATAGAACTAGAAATAGACTAGTGAAACAAAAGTGAGAGTCAGAATCAGAGTCAGAGTCAGAGTGAGAATCAGAGTCAGAGTCAGAGTCAAAAAATATCCTCTGAATACTGACTAGTACTTTGTATGCTGACTGGAAGTTTATATCAATGACTAGGGTCTATTATTGGCTAGTCTCTACTCACTAGTCTCTATTCACTAGTCTCTACTCACTAGTCTCTATTCACTGGTCTCTATTCACTGGTCTCTATACTAACTGCTTAGTATTGTTACTCTAGCTTTAGTGAGTGGTTCTGAGTCACCTAGTCACTGCGTAAGGAAACTCACTACTTGCCAATACTTACCAACTCAAATCAACAGTCAATATCGATAAGGCCCGCAATGAATAGTATATAGGGATAAAGGAATAAGGACTAAGGAATAAGAATTAAGATGAGCTGTTCGGGAGTTTTAGGCTGTCCAAGAGTCTTAGGTTATTCAAGAGTCCTTGATATTTCAGCCTATGTTTTTTAGTATATGTATTGATATACAGGGATATGTAAGTTAGACCTTACAAGACCAAAGTAGATTAGTCGGTGCGAGGCTGATGAAAAGTTTTCACCCACTAGGAACCTGCACACGGCGTATCCCTGTCGTGTATACAACGTGTCAGGCTGGTGAAGACTTTTCACCCACTGGTAACCTGCACACGGTTCGTCACTGTCCTGCATCCAACGCATCCTCAAAGTACTCTGACTCCGAGTATGCTAAGTACTTGTTGACATGTTATGAGTATTGACTACGAGTGCAGATTATGAGTATAGACTCCGATTGTAGACTCCGATTGTAGATTCTGAGTGGAGAGCAAAAGTGGTACAGAATGTTAGACTTGAAACTATCCAGCCATACAGTTGCCATACTAGATATAGGCCACTATTTCAAGAAGGGAATTAGTGTAGTCAGTAGTCAGTAGTCAGTAGTAGTCAGTATTAATAGTCAGTATTAATAGTCAATATTAATAGTCAGTATTAATAGTCAGTAGTAATAGTCAGTAGTAATAGTCAGTAGTAATAGTCAGTAGTAATAGTCAGTAGTAATAGTCAGTAGTAATAGTCAGTAGTAATAGTCAGTNTAATAGTCAGTAGTAATAGTCAGTAGTAATAGTCAGTAGTAATAGTCAGTAGTAATAGTCAGTAGTAATAGTCAGTAGTAATAGTCAGTAGTAGTTAGTGTTATGTTCTTTGATACATTTATGCCTAACTAAAACTATGTTCGTTGATGGTTCCTCAAAGACAGGAACCGAAGTGGCTTATATAACTTTGAAAGAAACGCTTCAACCTATGTTTTAGTATATATTGATATACAAGGATATGTAAGTTTTGCCTTACAAGATCAAAGTGCGAGATATGTCGAAGTTGTTGAGAATGTGTATACACTCTCTGGTAAGTTGGAATTGTTATGACATTGGCCTCTAATAATTCTCTCAAGTATGGAGTATCGGTGTTCATCTTTAGGTCACTTATATTCTCTTCTAAACTAGATATCAGTGAATTCTTCTCACAATTGATGCCCTGTCAAATATGACCAGGATCCCAGATATATATAGTTCTCCTCGGAATTCATTCCTGTATTCAATTCCGAGATCATCTCTCTCCAGAGACCCAATCGAAACGCTTCCGATTCCCAAAGTCCAATCAGAACGCTTCCGATTCCCAAAGTCCAATCAGAACGCTTCCGATTGTTCCGGTTGTTTCTATTTCTGGAATCCCGTTACCGGCCTTCAACCTCCTTCGTTTCCGAGGAACAGATGCATCCCTTTATACACAGGATGCAGCCCTCGAGTTCTTCAGAACGTCATATAGTGACATGCATGCTTAGTAATACATTCACCATGCATACTTCCTGGTTTCATCTGCACACTGCCTTCATAGAAACATGTAGCCTGGGCCATCTGCCCAACTCAGTGTTTTCACTCTGTACTGCAGATAGTATAACTCATTGTGTCCTGCACATACTATGATTGTCACGGCTCACAAGTTCAACATTTGAATGGTGCAACCCACACCCGTACACCAGAATACCTCAGCAGAAAATGGCCCAACGCAAACGACCTTTTTTTCAAGGAACTTTGATGAAACTTGGTTTGTTGGATTCCTGGAATTCCGGACTTCACAGTGCATATTTTTTTAGTTAAAAATGTTTTCATGGTGGACTTTTGGAGGTCCTATAGTTGGACAATTCCGGCCAAGATATTGCATACCATATCAATATCAGTGCTCATAATTATACAAATGAGTATATCCGAAAAACTAAACAATACAGTATGGTATTATGTCCAATTTTACTCTATGGTAATTTGGAAAGCCAAGCACCTACCAACAACTAGTTGACTAGGTGATGCCGTTGTCAGATTTCTCCTTCTGAGGAATCATCAAAAAAAAAAAACTAAACAGAGTACCTGACGTAACAACAAGAATTTAACATCAAGAATCTAACATTATCCTTTTGATTTATTCTCCTTAGAATTCTTCTTTTTTCATGAAAGTGTATGCTTCTACTTTTTCAAGTCCATCCAACTTGTCAACATGTTCGGAAACACAGGAGGCATAATCTTAGAAAGTCTCGATTTACAATTCAACACTCTCTATCTTTCAACATCTTGAATTTTGTAGTTAGGTGATAGTTTGTCATGATAGGATTCTTTGGCTTTCTTACGCTCTTGATCCTCTTTGCTCTGCTGTGGAGGCTTCTTTTTTTGATTTCAGAGCATTTATTGAATACCTCACCCAACTGGTCATACTAGACAATAATAAGACCAATGATTATGACTACTTGAGTAGTATACTACTACACTCCCTATGAAACTACTGACTATACTACTGAATATCAGAGATGGTGTTAAATATATAGTAGTCATGTAATTAAGTAACATACACTAGCCATGTTAGATTCTTGTTACGTCAAGTACTTTATTTACTATGTTCATTAGTCGATAAGTCTCCAGAGGGAGGGGAGGGCTGATACCTAGTTTTCGCATTTTTCAGAGACTCACACTTTGCGTGCAAAATTCAGATCCCACTAATAATTCGAATTTTGACATCAAGCTTTTTTTTAATCATTATGGCGTGAAATAGCCCTAGTAAATACCCATAAAATAAGTATAAAAAAATATTTGAAAGGGCATTGGGTATGAACATCCGTACCTCCTGGATATAGTGGTGTAGGAGTAGATAGTGCGATGCCATAAACATACTATCACTATATCGTTGTCACTAACAATAGATCAGAATAACATGGAGGCATTGTACCATCCAATTTGTCATGGTGTAGTGTTCATGGTGTAGTGTTCATGGTGTAGTGTTCATGGTGTAGTGTTCATGGTGTAGTGCAGTGATCAAGGTTCCCGTGACCATCAATTCCAACAACCCACATTCCAAAATCCAATTCTGGACTATTGTTATTGGTCATTGCTTAGCTTTTGGATAATATGCCACGACAACAAGGGAAACTCAGCTTTATTTGGCAAGATCGAAAAGCATCTGGGGACATTTGAGGACCTCTCCCACTTTTTCCAATGGCTGCGGAATCCCTCACTTCTTCAAAGCTTAGCGTTCACAGTCGCTTTTCCTATACATAAAAGGCCTTCAAAGCTCTCAGAATGTCAATCAAAGTTTAACCCATGACCAGTTTTCAAAGTAAGGAGCTCAAGTTTTTTTTTGGACTCATGCGGGAATCCCGTCCACAGTATACTTTATTTCATCATAGCAAAATATGATACAGGTCAAGGAGTCAAGGGGTCAAGGGGCCATACCAGACTCAATTACGAGTTGGTCACACCCCAAAATTTGAATTAGATCTGGTCAAAGATCATAGTGTGTTTTGTGAGCAAGATATAACACGTGTCAAGATCATACCAAGTAAGCTTCTAGAATTTCGAGACGTTAGGAACATTCCATAGTCTGCAACTAAGAGTCAAGCCATGTAACAGCAATATAATGACCATTTAGCAGTAGCTTAAACATCCTCAAATAGCAGTGAAGCACATTTAGGACACATCCAGCCCTTGATTCCATATAAAGCTTAGGAATGCTTACACCACTCGAGACCTGTATGGTTGTGATATTGGATTCAGGTCAATATTGTCAATCAGCGTATCTTTATTGATCAAGACATCCCACCAAAATTGCAGTATGCTCAATGAAGTCAATATTATTCAATCGGTATTTGTTAAATCCACCATAGGTAGTGCTCTGCCTACTGAGGTATTCTGAAGTTTCGCAGTCCAATCCTAACAATGGCCATTCCATAACGCTGTCTCCAAAGTAACCATTGTACGAGGTACTAGAATGGAATGTGATGAGCTGAACAATGACCGCCACTGTTATGATGAAGATTTCTCTCGCAAGCACCTAGCAAGCACCGGTAGACTAGGCGCCCCGCTTTCAGCTACTTGAGTAGCCCAATTCCTCCCTCTGGGTACTCATCGACGAATGAACATAGTAAGCAGAGTACCTGACGCAATTCGAAGCAAACAGTAATCAGTTAGTATTGTTCCATGGTTCATTAGTATTCATTAGTATTCATTAGTATTCATTAGTATTCATTAGTATTCATTAGTATTCATTAGTATTCATTAGTATTCATTAGTATTCAATTGGTATTCAATTGATATTCAGAATTTGGCCAGTGAAGTAATGGAACTATAAATATCTGATATGATTGATAATGTCCAATTGCATTTAAATATAAACTTTTGGTCTCCAAGTTGTATCCCAAGAAAAGCCTTCACTAGTACATGTACTTCAAGTCTGAATTGCACTGTTCTTTCTTGAACAGACCATGTTCATATACAGTCTAGAGAGAGTTAAAGATGAATATAACTCACCAAAAAAAAGGAGCAGAGGTGCTCTTTATATATGGTAAAAGCAGGCGAGTACAGAAGGAGAGTGACTCAAAAGCAGGGTGACACAAAAGGAGGGCTGTAAAAATGCAGAAAAGTGGGGTTCTTGCATGGCTGCAATTCTGGAGTCCAGGTATAAGTAGGGCGGTCGCGCACGCAATAAATCATAATACTAATATTACTCACTACTCCCCCAGCTAAAGCGACATTATGCTATATGATTAATGCTCTGCATAGTCTCTATACTAGAGTTTATACCCTCGAGTGTCTATGCTCTATTCGCCAGTGTTTATGCTTAGTTCCTAGTGTTTACGCTTAATTGCTAGTGTTTATGCTTGATAGGCTAGTAATATAAGGTACCGATCTCGCCGTTTCGGTCGGGCACACCGCGCAGCCGGAGGTAAGGATCGAGCTCGATATAGTTCTGGGCCTTCTGCGCCGCTATAGCAATCTTAGAATCGAGGTGAACTCTGGACTCGTCAGGGTCTGAGGCCTCTATCCATTTGACTGTGGCCTCGATGAAGTTGACGGTCAACTCGTCGCGCTCGCGCACCAAGTCGCCAAAGCGCTCGTCTGGCGTCTTACGCTGGAAGTTATAGAGGTTGGGCTCTATGAATGGCGGCACCTCTTGGTCCTTCCCTCCAAGCGACTTGGGGATATACCGGGCCGGGATCCGCTCGTGGAGCTGCTCATAGCCATTGGTGAAGATGATCACCTCGCGCAACCGCAGGTTCATCCACTTGACCACCACGTTCCAGAGGATCGAAAACACCTTGGGGGCATTGTGCATGTATATAGTGCCGACAAAGTGGGGGAAGTACATTTGATGACAACGCACAAGGAAGCGGATGGCGTGCATGTCGGCGTTTTTCATGGTGAAGTCCGTCAAGTCAAAGATAAGCTGGCACTGGTCCACGCCGGAGCGGGTTTCGGAGAACTGGAGCCGAATCCACTCATAGATCAATATGAGGAACTTTTCGAACTCCGGGGCGGGGCAGTTGCTCCGCAAGTGTTTCCGAGTCCGCACATAAATCAAGGGTTCTCCATTCCGAGCCTTACCCCTTGTGAAGATCTCGTTGCGCATGAACATCTGAATAAGGCTGGGGTGCTGGCCCTTGAAATAGAAGTGGGCGTCACCTTTGCAGAGCAAGTCCTCCACGCCATGCGTATTGAGGCGCCAATCGAAAATCGTGGCGAACATCTTGAGGGCCTTGTTCACGTCGAACTCTTTCTCCCGGAGGAGTCGGAGCAAGTAGTTGTCCAAGTTGTCGTTGCGGCACGAGGCCCAAAGACTCTTGTGGAGGTCTTCGCCGACAAAACTGGATAACGTGGCGTGTACACTCCCCCCTCCAAGAGAGAAAATGTTGCTGGTATTGTCGGCCTCCAAGGTGCCTGTTTCAAGCGAATAAAAGACCAGCTTGATGCGATTATATGAAAACTGGAAGATGAACGACAGTTCTGACGTCATCAGCTGCGTCTCGCTGCGTCCGTTCTGGGGACTGCTTCCGCCGCTATCGGTTACATCGGAGATCTTGCCATCGGTCTTGTCGGTGCTCATGCATTCCCGGCGACGGCGGGCCCGGGGTTTTTTGCTGGATGCCACAAGCGCCGCGCCGGACTCGATTTCGTCCTGGGATAAGCTGATCTCATAGCCGAACGACTTGAGTAGAATGGCCCAGAATTGCTTGAGGGCGATTTCCTGTGCCGGGTCCATAGACCATACACGGCCGGGCTTGATCTTTCGCTTGACCCTATGTCTGCGGGAACCTTCCCTTTCCGACCGGCCTGGAAAAGTGAGGGATTTTGGATGTGGAACCTGAAAACCTCGCTCTGGGACCGTTGAGGCTCGGACTGGGACCTGAAAACTTTGACGGTCTGAGCCAAAAATCTGAGATTTTGGACGGTTTGACAAACTGTTTGAATCTTTGAGACGGTACTGAGGGTCAGAATCTTTGGTTATCTGCATCTGGGTTGGCGATGCTAGAGGAGACTCTGAACTAAGCGGATTCACGTGGTTGACTGGGGTTAAGTGGAGTCGTGGATCAAGGGTCAGTGTATTGGACTCCTGGGTATGGATAGACTCACTTCCAGAAGTCTCGAAGTTTCTGGCATACATATCTAGGTCTTCCCAATGCCTGGACTTTTCCGCTACAGTCTCCTCAAGTGTCTCTTTTTTTAGAGGCTGGAGACGGTACATGGCAGGCGGGGCCTTGGGGATAAGAGAGGGGCTGACCATCTGGGGATTTAGACTCATCATAGTAATGGCAAAAAAATTGAAGAGATGGAAAGCACGGTTTCAACGGAACAATGGAATGGAAGGAATAATGGAACGGAAGGAATAATAGAAGGGAAGGAATAATGGAACGGGAAAAGAAGACAAAGATGGATTGGATGTAATAGTGGGATAATAGAATAATGGGGTGAATTAATGAAAGAGGTTATTGATGTGAGATAATAACGAGAAAGACAGAAATACGAGAATGGAGTATGAATTAAATGGAAGGAAATGAATAAGGTTGAGAGGATGGGATTGGGCAGGTTATAAGCGAGGGGAGGTCGTTCCGAGCGGCCCAAAGAGGAAATATCCTAAGAGATCTTCCCTGCGCGGTCTGCACATGACAGGCAAGGGTCTGCGGGCACATGTGTGCGGAGAAGCCATGCAGGTTTTTGCTGGCTTCACATTCTCTCTCCTTACCACGGTTCGCCTTACTACTGACTGCATGCACTAGCGAGCGCATCGCTTACAGTTTGCTGGCTCAGTAGGATCTGTTTCAGCAGCGTTTGGCAGTGGGAATGTGCATGGAGAGTGGGTGTGGCGGTGGTGAGACGAAGTGAGAAAGTGTCAGTGAAACCTAGAAGTGAGAAGAGAGAAAAGTGAGAAGTGAGCAGAGGTGGGAATGAAGTGATATTATGGTGAAAATTGACAGTGACAGTGACAGCGACAGCGACAATGGCAAAGATTGAGTTTGAAGAATACGGTGGTGGAGGGGATCTTGGATCGTCCATTTTTGGCGCCTTGCAGCAAATGAATTAGAGCCTTTTCGCGATTATCCAATTAGGCAATCAACTTCAGCATTTGACTTCTGCAATCCTGCAATTTTAATTCTTACTGCAGTGTCTAATTGCCGTTCCTGAATCCCCTAACTACCATCGGCATTCCCCAACCATCCAACATAGGTCCCGAACAGAATTCTGATTCTCTGAATCTGGTTTTGAGCCTGAACCCTGGTTCATTGTGTTGATGTTCAGATTGTCACATGCGCATGTTATTCTTCTGCTGCATCAATGTTACAACGAGATTCCGGCATCCATAGCCACCACGGCGCCCGTGGAGGAACCCATCTTGCAGAGAAACACAAAGTGCGCCGCCGTCTCTGCCACGTCCGTGGTAACCTTAAGCGGCGATTTGTCCTTTGTTGCTTCGATCGCCGCCGCAGGAAATGAGTGGCCCCATTCCGTGAGAAGAAGTCCGGGGCACACTGCATGTACCCGCACGCGAGGTCCCTGCGTCTTGGCCAACATCTTGACCATGTGGATCAACCCTGCCTTGCTGACAGCATATGCAATGCTGGATCCTTGCGTGGCTCTGCCAGCCACCGAGGCGGAAACAATGAAGGTGCCTCCATCGACGCTTTTCTCCAAATATACTTTGGACGCCCGGAAGAGGAAAAAGTGGGTTTTGATGTTGGCCTGAAGACACTTATCCCAGACTTCATCATCAAGCGAGTCCAAGTCTTGATGCGGCACTTGTTTGGTCCACCCGGCATTGGACACCACGATATCCAATTGTCCCAAGGCTTCATATGCATCCTTGACCACTTGTTCCGCTGCATCTTTACCGCTGAAAATATCCGATTGAATTACATGGGCCTGCACATTGTGCTGCTGCTTGAGTTTGTCAGCGAGTTGCTGGGCCCGGTCCTTGGAGTGGGCATAGTTGATGGCCAAGTTGACGCCTTCCGAGGCGAGTTGCTCGCAAACGGCTGCCCCAAGACCCGCAGACCCGCCTGTGACAAGGGCACATTTTCCAGAAAGAGAAATCATAAAAACAGAATGAAGATTGGGATTGCAATTGATTGAGGTTGGTTTGGTTTGGTTTGGGGTGGTTATCTGGAATTGGAGGTGAGTGTGGGGAATGCGGATACCCGTGCACCAGACCTGCATATTTGACCAATTACTTCAGAATATGGCTTATCTCTCCGGATACTTCGGAAAGGACAAGTAAAATCCGTACACTCCAAAATAAGTCTTTAGGAATAAGTTATATCTTTTGAACTCATTTCTTTGGCTTGTTAGGCTGGCTTACATGCAGGTACCTCTATAATCTCAGTCCCCATGAAGCCATCCCAGTCAGTCCAATCCACTTTTGGCTTTTGAATCTTTTGGCTTTTGAATGCACTTTCGGATAATTTCTTGGAATCAATTTATAATTCCTCTGCTGACAAATCCTTTTTGATCATGAATGGCTTGCCTCGCCAGTTGATCTCGTGACCGATCATGGCCGTGACCCAAATAGGCAATGCCAAGAGTTCCCGCATGAGCCAGAACTGGAACCATTCACCAACGCCCCGTCTTGTAGGAGCCACATTCTCTAGCCAGGCAGGACAAGTGGCCAAACTGGAGATATTGCCGATCCACGTGTAGAACTGCACATAATCCAGGCAGAGCCAGCACAGCATATGCAAAGCAAAGAACCAGAAGCTGAATGTCTTATTCAAAAACAACTTGGATACGGCAAATGTGCCCATGAGCCCTGAAATGAGTGATTCAGTTGTGGGTTCCACCAATGTGGCCGCCAACACCATATATTTGCGGACCCGGAGCCACCGGACTCGCCGATTGGAGTACTCTTTGATGGAGAGAGCCTGGTCATACGTCATGAGCGGCTGCACCACCGAGTCCCCCGTTAAGGCCGTTCTTCCCCTGCAGTACTCCCATAGAGCAATGCCAATCATGTTATCTTCACCAATGTAACGAGCGAAAAACTGCAACGAATGGCCCGGGCCTTTGCCGGAAATGGCCTTAGCAGCAGCCACCACGGCCGGGTCGCCGAAAAATGCCGATTTCTGGAACGGAATCCGGGAAACCGCGTAGTCCAAGTCGCTTTTCCGGTACATGTTGGACTTGCCGTTGACACAAGGTGCAATGGACAAGTTATTTAGACTCACGTAAAATTTCAGATGCAGCGTGAACAAAAACATCTCGTCCAATAGACTTCCCTTGCCGAATTTGGCATCGTAGAGTGCAATGGCCAACGGCACGTGATGCACCAACTTGACTTTTCTTCCTGAAACCCCCAAGTACCGACCGCAATTTGTATTGTTGAGCATTGCGACCACGGAATTCTTCAAAATGTGCTCTGAAGCCCATACATTGGAGTCCATGATCCATAAAAGATCATGCTTGGCCGCCAAAAAACCCTTGGCGAGGTTGTTGACCTTCGGATTTGGCCCGAAATGATCTTCTCCAGGCCCTGACACGAGAATCTGGCTCTCGATGTGCGGGTATTTTGCTGCCAACTGGCGGAGGGTCGGAATAGCCGGGTCCGACGCGTCAGAAACGCAGAAAAGAATCTGGAGTTTTTCCGACGGATAGTTCTGGAGAAAAGACAGCTCAAGACACGATTGGAGTTCGGGATCGATGCCTTTGATGGGTCGGAGAATGGTGACTGGTTCTAGAACTGAAGCTGAGAGGACCTCTGAAGGCACGGGTGGCTTTAAAAAGCACGTAAGGATGCACCAAAACCCACTAAAGGCCACAATCACAATCACAGCGTACCATAGAAGCAACACATAAGCCAAGACGACGGAGCAGTCCATTTTGGAGATGTATGCGTAGATGAGATTTTTGCAATTGTTATGGAGGTGCACGGGTGTGCTACGGGTCGTTGCGGCTCAAAAGCTGCTGGCAGTTGCACCCGTACCTCTGCAGTTGCAGCCAGGCGGATGCAAACCACAGGCGATTCCAATGCGACAGGCTGAAGACCCTCGGATGAGGCCATGGAATGTCAGGTATTCAGGCAGCAGCCATAGTACCAGGTCCTCTGAATGGCACCCCCCCTCTCAGTGTAAGAGGCCCCAAGCTTGCCATGTTCAATGCACCATCAGCCATCCAGAAGGATTTGCTAAGCCTTGGACTTAACACAGCCTGGATAAAATTGCCGCTGGCTTGACCCTCGGGTGCACTTGCTTGGCATCCAATGCGAGTACCCTGAAACCCTTCTGAAACTTCCTGAAGTTCAATTCCTAATTGCCACCCTGATCACGCCCATGTCTCTAAAAGGCCACCTTCACCCACCCGCCAAAATCATTTCTTTGTGTGTACCCCATAGCGCCCCCTTAAGTAGGTACTCGTCACGTGAACAACCTAAAGCCTATGCTTAATGGAGTTTAGTGTGAAATTCAAAATTCAGGCATCAAAAGGGGTTGGGAGATAGTGGAATGTGGTGGTAGTGGTCGTGATGATGGTGATGGTGGTGAAACAGAAATGGGAGCCGTTACAGAGCGGCGAGGTTAGGCCGCACCTGCATACAGCTCGGCAGTGGTTTCACGCGCGTGTCCATGGGCCAAAACCCTCGGTGTTTCGCGCAGTCTCCCCCACACGTCAAACACATATAAACCCCGGAGTTCGCAATATTTCATCGTCATTCCTGACACCTTCCATTGGGCCTACCTTTTCGATAATTCAATTGTTTCTGGCCAACCTTGCTTTTCTTTTTTTTCTTTTCATTTGATCTGTTTAACCCCTGATCTGTCCAATCCCTGATCTTGGCTAAACACTACTTGGTTTCTGTTACTTGGTACTACTACTAGGTTCCTCAGTTATCTTTTTTCCCAAATCTCAGTTTTGGAATGTTAAAGACCGCCGCCAGAATGACCAGATCCTTTTCCTCGTCAGTCACAAAGGGTGACCTTTTCAAGTACCAGGCTCAGCTCCCCAAGTTGCCTGTGCCCACTTTGGAGGAAACCAGGGCCAAATACTTGCGTTCCGTAGAACCATTTCTCAACGAATGGCAACTCGCGGATACCAAGATCAATGTGGAGAATTTTTTCCGCCCTGGAGGCTGTGGAGAGGTGTTGCAAGAACGCTTGGAGGCCTTTGCCGCGGGAAAGGATAACTGGTTGGCAGAGTTCTGGGACGACTACGCTTATATGTCGTGCCGGGACCCGGTGGTGCCCTACGTGTCCTACTTCTTCAACCACAAGGACGTCAACAACTTGCTTGGAAAGAACCAGTTGTTCAAGGCTTCGTTGATTGCATACTACACCACGCAGTTCTTGATCAAGGTGGAGAACGAGACCTTAGAGCCCGAGATTATCAAGGGCAACCCTTACTGCATGAATGCGTTCCACTATATGTTCAACACCTCGCGTGTGCCAGCTGCTGGAAGCGACATCACCTACCTGTACTCGGGGGCCAAAGCCAGGTACTTCATTGTTGCTCTTAACAATAACTTCTACAAGGTATTCCACCACGGTACTGATGGAAAACCATTGTCTCGTGCCGACATCTACCAGCAGTTGCTTTATTTGACCACTGTGGTCAGCCCTAGAGTTCCTCGTGGTGAGGGTGTGGGAGCTCTTACTTCGTTGAACAGAGACGAGTACTTGAAGACGTATCAGGAAATGAGGCAGTCTCCAGTGAACGAGGCATCGTTCGAGTCCATTTTCGCCGCCTCGTTTGTCATTTGTCTTGATGACAATGCTCCAGTGACCATTGAGGAGAAGGCCCGCAATGCTTGGCATGGAGATGGCCAGAACCGTTTCTTTGACAAGCCATTGGAGTTTTTGGTGTCCAAGAACGGAAACTCGGGATTTTTGGGTGAGCACTCCAGGATGGATGCCACTCCAACCGTCCAATTAAACAATACCATCTTGGGCCAGATCCAGAAGGTGTCTCCAACGGAGTTTTTGGCGGAAGTGGAAGCTTCAGCAGCCTCCAGCGCCGAAGGAAAGGTGCCAGAATTGCCATCGGTGTTGCTATTTGACCTTACGGTTGCCAACAAGAAGGATATTGCGGATGCCAAGGCCAAGTTTGCAGCCACAGTCAATGCGCTCGACTATGAGGCATTCCAATTCCACGGCTACGGAAAGAATTTGATTAAGCAATTCAAAGTGTCTCCCGATGCTTATGTGCAGATGATGATTCAATTGGCATACTACAAGTTGACTGGCAAGGTGCGTCCCACGTACGAGTCAGCAGCCACCAGAAAGTACTTGAAAGGGAGAACCGAAACCGGCAGAAGTGTTTCGGTAGAGTCCAAGAAGTTTGTTGAGACGTGGAGCGACAACTCCGCCTCCAATGAAGACAAGATCGCCGCCTTCAACGCTGCTTGCAAGCAGCACATCAAATATTTGGGCGATGCGGCCGATGGAAAGGGCGTGGACCGCCACTTGTTTGGATTGCTGCAGATGCTCAAAAAGAGCGAACCGGTGCCCCAATTTTTTAAGGACCCCATCTACAAGTACTCGTCGTCGTGGTTTCTCTCCACGTCGCAAGTTCCTTCGGAAAACTTCCAGAGCTGGGGTTTCCTGCAGGTATCAGACCAGGGCTTCGGGTTGGCATACTTGGTCAACAGCGAGTGGTTGCACATCCACATCTCCAGCAGAAAGGACTTTGGCTTGAACTCCAGCCACTTGAAGTATTACTTGGTGGAGACGGCTAACGAGATGAAGCAAGTGTTGTCGACGCAATTCGCGGCCAAGCCTAAGCTTTAGTCGCATGGCCAAAAGTATTGATTCATCCACTATGGCTGCAAAAGCTAGCGGTTAAGGTTGCAAAAGCTAGTGGCTATGGTTGCAAAAACTAGTGTTTAATTGAAATATTATAATAAAAGAGAATATCCTAATGGTGTCAGTATCCACTGGCACTAGCAAATTCGATCCTCTAATAGCAGGTCAATGGCTTCTACCTATTGAATTATAGTAGTTGAAGTATAGGGACATCATCTATAAGCCTTTTTTCTCCATCACTGGCGTGAAAACCACCATTTTAAACTTACTACTACAGGTAGACTCCCCATTGAAACACTATTGAGTATACGAGAGCATATCATAGAGTATGGTGTTTCTTGATATTCCTATCCTTTCAGGTGTATTCATATGGCGAGTCATGAGTGCCGCTTGTACGATTATTGAATACGCCCTACTATCAGGAGTGTAGAAATACCAGTATAATCATAGATATATCAGAAGTAACGAACCGTAGAGATTCAGAAGTAGTCATAGTACTAGCAATATAAGTAACACTAGAGGCGATGAAGGAAAGAGAGTATGAGTAGAAGTACAAGTACTGCTATAGTGGCTACTGATACAGTTAGTAGCTGCTGATACAATTAGTGGCTGCTGATACAGTTAGTGGCTGCTGATACAATTAGTAGCTGCTGGTACAGTTAGTGACTGCTGGTACAGTTGTTTGTAGTGGTTGAAGCACTGTTACAATACTAGAAGTACTATATAAGTATATGTACGTTAGTAATGGTAGTGGAAGTAATAATAGACTTACTGCCTCTAATAATATATATATATAGACTTGAACTAAGTGGTAAGTATGTTAGAACTTCAGAGCAGGTCGGCGGGATATGTGAAATAAAGTTTTATATCAGATGTATATATTCGAATACTGTAATATAACTTAGAAGAATCCTTGAGGGTTCATCTAATCAGGCGAACCTGCTAGTTCCTATATACTTTCTTGCTGGCTCAGAAAACCTTTAGGGTAGGGTAGGATACTTTCCTATAACAGCTAGCCTTCTGAATGTGACATCTAAATGAATTCCATTGGCTGTCTCGAATCCCTATTGTGGATTCTAGGTGGCGTCTGCATAACAAAGCAGTGGTAACGCCATAACCACAAATAACCATTAAATGGTTTGGTTAAGGTTTGAGACTGAGTATAAGCTAAGCCTCGTTGGTAGGATCCATCAGCATTAAATACTCAATTCTAGTGCTCATAGGATTTTTGTTAACAAAGTACTATATGCTCTACTCTATGCTCTACTCTATGCTCTACTCTATGCTCTACTCTATACTCTACTCTATGCTCTACTCTATGCTCTACTCTATCTCCCATACTACTATACTCTATACTACTATACTCTATACTACTATACTCTATACTACTATACCCCATACTACTATACTCTATACTACTATACCCCATACTACTATACCCCATGCTACGAGAGAAAAGATTCAGTTAACCGACTCACTCGATTCTTGCTGCAATTTAGGCTTATCATCAGAGTGATTACCTTTGCCTGAGTAAGATTTCTCATGTTTCTTCTTGTTGAACAGGCCACCCTGGCGAGCATGCTTGTTGTTGTGTCTCTGATGGTAAAACGAAGAAGCCCGTGATTGATTGGAAGACGGGGTATTCGCTTTAGTAGTAGTGGAGAACGAGTCCCCACGCGAGTCCCCACGAGAGGAACTCCGAGAGGAACCACGAGAGGAACCATGATCGCGAGGTTGGGAATTTTTCCTTGAACGAGGATTACCCAAGGACCCATTTAAGGTGACAGTTTGTAGGAATTGAGTAAAGTCCGTAACGAGAGAACCATAGCCATTAATAAGAGCATGGTAGCATTTGTAGAAGGACTCCTACAAGCCGGCAAAGATTCTCGAGGATAAGACAGAGAGATTAGTACCACAGATTAGTTCACGATGAAAACCATACGCAACCAAGAATTTGAGGAAGGGAAAGATGTCACCCAGCTTTGCCCGGATAGAATGTTCACGATAGATGGGACTGTAGGAGTATGTACATCCATCGCGTTCCTCCTGTAGTAAGGCTGGACCAATCACAGTATCCATGTGAAACTTCGAAATGTTCTGATACCTCACTGAGAAATTAGATACGTGCCTGCAGGGATGGAGCCTCATCTAGGATCCATCCCTCATGGGGAACGGT
>NKZI01002163.1:0-19395 GCA_002370645.1 Metschnikowia sp. 00-154.1 | reverse complement strand
GCGAACAGTTTAAAGGACAAGATAATCACATTTAACATTATAACTGAAGACTCAAAGAAGTGCAAAGAAGTGCAAAGAAGTGCAAAGAAGTGCAAAAAAGTGCAAAGAAATACAACCTGAGCTTGTAAAGGTCAGCTTTCTATCTCCGTAGTTACTTACAACATCATAACCTTTGAGTCTCTTCAAGTCTTTAAGTCTCTTTAAGTCTCTTCAAGTCTTCTAATCTCTTCAAGTCGCCCGCTAATTGCGTGTTGTTGACAAGTCCTCTCCATACATCTACCAAAGACTGGAAACGAATGAAGGTATAATCACTCCAAGATCCAAGTTTGTACCTCCAAAGAGTTGGAACAGCATTGAGTGGTGGTATTGTGTCTAGAAGTAGTGGTGAAGTGGTGATATTTAATAGAGGAACAGTAATAGAGTGATTCTTGATCCTCCAGTAATTTAATAATAGTAGTATAAGGATTTTATGATGGTGGTGGTCATTTTGGGGGTGGGAGAGTAGTATGGTGTAGCTGAAATCTAGAGTACATGGGGCCCTGGCTGGTAAAAGATCGATATAAAAATAGATTTCTTTCCCGATACTGCATATGGACTGAATCTGAAACAAATTCCCTGATTTTTATATCTGAACAAGCCACTGCTGTATGGTTTGGAAGAGAATTGTATAAGTTCCGAGGGTGCATGGTCGGAAGGCTCCATTTCCGGGACTTATATCCAGTTCCGACCTATTGACCCAGGTCGTTTCCTCCTCCCCAAAAAACATTTTTTTCAACTCTTTTTAATATTCATAGTCTGTAGTTAACTTCAAGCCAAACATATAGTAATTTCAACTTCATATCTGGTGTATGTAGACAGCTATCAACAGAATAGTTTGGGAACGTGATTGGCACGTGGTTGACACGTGACTTCGGCATCCTCGGTGGCCGAAATAGGCAATTCCGACCTATTGACTCACCTCGTTTCTTCCTCCCCAAAAAAGCCAAAATCTTCACTGTTATAGACTAAATACCTTTGTAGTGGTTTCAAAAAACCCATCTGTTCCTGGAGACTTCTGGGAAGCAGTATGGGGCTGGAAATATGATTATTGGTATATGTCACGTGACTGACATACCCGGAATAAACTAATTCCGGACTTATATGTAGTAATTCCATATATCAATCTATATATAATATATTAAAATCTACTAGTCATAGTAACGGCATCCTCAAAGTGGTTTGAGTTTTTACTTCTAGTTACTGTTGGTATATAGGAAAGTCACGTGACTGTCGCTGCCAGAGTCCCACCATTCTAGAATCCTTCACTCGAAAAAAATCCTCTCATAACTTCCTCTCATAACATCTGCTTTATTTAAAGCATCTCGTTTGATACTGCTTGTTTTAAGCAAGCCCAATGTGGGGATCATGCGTCATAGGGCAAGAGAGAAACGTGCACCAGGAAACACTCGTCTAGCACCTTTCCCATGGTGATCACACGAACAGTGCTTTCGGGCATCGCACACGAGTAGAACGGCGAGTTCAAAGCCCTGTTTTTGTCATCCAAGTACAAGAACGTTTTGGTGTCCACGGGCCCAAATCCAAATACGTTCTCGTATATTCCAACATAGCCCGGGGTGGTTGGTATGTCAGTAAAGGCATACTTCTCTCGGAGAAAGAAAAAAGTCACCGAATCGACTGTAGGGTCGTTATGGGTAAACAAACCAATGCCCTCTAGAGCCTGAGTTGTGAGCGGAACAATCTGGTCATCGTAGACAGCGAAAAACGTCAAGGGCTTGGTTGGGGCTGCGGAGGAAATGGATGCTACCACGAAGGCCATAAACAAAGTGGGAGTTTTCATTAGGACTTCAAAGAAGGTTTTCATTATGTCTTTAGAGAAGCAATGTACGTCTCTTTAGTATCCACCAAGATTTTCATTCCCCACATTTTCCATTAATCTTTGACCATGCCATGTCTCCCCTATCCTTCATTGTCCCCTTCAAAAAATATTTGGAACACTTAGCGTAACAAGACAGGTTACAGAAAGCTGACAGATTAGAACAATTGGACCATTCTAGATCTGGAACAATGTCTAAAATACCCTGATTTCTTTGTGTTCCTGTACCCCTAGTCACGTTCCGAGACCAACATCGAAGTCAACAAGTGTCACTAGTATTAAAGTACTGTCACAGTTAGCGATATAAAAACACAAGTATTGATTTTCATTCATCTTGTGACTTTCTGGTGGTTTCATTTTCATCATTGCGTGAGTTTCTGGTCATTTCTTTTTCATCATCGGTGTAGATATCACCCAGAACATCAACAAAACAGATTTCCAACTTATGATCTCCAACATATATCTTCCAAAAAGGCCAACCTCACTAACATTCACCTATCATTCCAGCATTAGTAGGGAATTCAAATGCCCCACTAATTATAGCTGATTGTTTGCCATTCGAAAAAGGGATTGACATATTACCTGACATTTTTTAGGCCATATTGGACTGCACATAACTTTAATTCAGAACATCTGGAAACACCGTGACTTGATCAGTCTTTAAGACAAGAGTGACTCATAAGCGGTTTATATTTCAATTTGTATTGGGGATGTATATTGAGTTGTGTACTCAAATGCGTGTTAACCAATAGGAATCACCGCCTTCCAAATTTTGGCTGCTAAAGCAAGGGGGGGGCGAAGGCATCCTTTTATAGTGCGACTGCAACTGACATGCCATGCATGAAGTAGTACGATTTTGAAACATTTCCCCTCAAAAAAAATGCCCAGAAGTGTCAGAAATGAATGATGGTGCTATAGATAGGGGGACTGTATAAAAGACAGTCCATTAATAGCATATCACTGTGATACCAGATTTGGATAGATTTTTATCCAATGGTCAAACTGAATATCAAGCACTCTTTATCGACAGACACTAAACGCATTTCCGTGAGGTATCAGGTAACTATCATCGAAGTATGTTACTAATTTAGTCAATTTAAGAGTTTTTGACTTGGTATTTAGTAACTGGTATCCAGTGTCAGTGTCAGTATCTGTTTCCAGTATCCAGTAAGTAAGTAAGTAAGTAAGTAGTACGACACATTGGCCAAATATCGAAATCAAGTAAGCCAAATGAACAGTGTAAGTTTCCACCCATGCACCATTATTCATTCGTCCATAGAATCAACTCTTTGATTCAAAAAAAAAACTCTCTCAAAATCAAAATCACACTCATTATGAATCTAGGCTTTAAAATTGGCTTGCACTCTCTATTCGTTAGTTTCATAGTCTATTATAGAACCCAATCATGAAGTAATTGCTGAAAGGGCCAAGAGTCCGTCCATAGTCATAACAAGAAATTGAGACGTTGACATTGTTGTTTATACTAAGCGTATCGCTCTAACCATTCTTGCTGCTCTTATTTATTCTTATGGGAGTCAAAACTTCCAATCCATAAACCCAAATTCAAGAGCCCATTCGCTTTCCACTGTATCTCTTTATTAAATCCAAGAAATGGATTCGTAGCTCATAATCAAAATCACCCTCATTGCTTTTTTTTTTATTGCGGTGTAAATAGTGTAGATAATAATTATTTCGCAGGGGGATTGCGGTGGTTTATATATTTCGCAGGGTGCGCGTTTCCTGCATGGTGCGTGGCTGCAAAAAAACTGGGCGGGGTGCGAAACGGGGAAATGGTCTATAAAAGGGCGCCTCCCCCCTAGATTTCTCAACCCTCATTTTTTCCCTCTTCTTTTTCCTCTTCTTTCCTCTTCTTTCCTCTTCTTTCCTCTTCTTTCCTCTTCTTTCCTCTTCTTTCCTCTTCTTTCCTCTTCTTTCCTCTTCTTCACTCTTCTTCACTCTTCACTCTTCTTCACTCTTCTTCATTCTTCTTTTCTCTTCTTCAATTTTCTTTTTTACATGATATAATTTCTCAATTATAATCGCTGAAGCAGTGTTTGTTAGATTTGTGTTGTTACGTCAGGTCCTCTGTTTACTATGTTCATTCGAAGAGATTCTCTAGAGGGAGGAATGAGACTACCTAAGTGTTTGACAGCGGCGTCGCCTAGTCAACCGGTCGTTGCTAGTCGCTTATGAAAAACTCTTCACAATCTATCCTGGTACCCCTTACAATGGTGTCTGAGAGGGCTTTATGGAATGACCATCTTTGAGATTGGACGGCGAGGCTTCATTATACCTCTGTGGTAGTGCCCTAGATAGCGGATCTAACAGTCTTGATGATACTCCAAAACTTTCTTTTTGAGCCTATGGGAGTTTTTCATACTCATTCTTTTGGGCATTTGCGTGATTTACCACCAATTTGATGTTGGTATTTTACTTTATTGATACTGATACTGGACTCATATTGATGTTGGTATTGATGGAGCTGTCATTCTTATACTCTGGAAGACATGGTCCGCTTTTGGAAAAGGGTATCGTTCAAGTGTTCCAGAAGCCGGATCCTTTTCAACTAGCCTGGACCCAAGGGTACAACAACTCTAGCTCTGGCTACTAATTGGCAGATCTTCTACAAACAGAATTTCCATTCTTGCCAAACATCATCTTTCTTCACTATTATGGCCCTGAATCGCAAAGCCATAATCATTCCAAATTGTCTTTAAAGGCAATGGCTTTTCAGACTTACAAATACTACTCAAGGCAAAGTATCTCCAAGACATAATCAAATTGAAATTGATGATAATATGATGCTGATTGATATTGATACTGTCATTCATATATTGGCACCAAAACGCCCAATTTATGAAAATCTCAATTCTCTGCTGGAACATAAGCAATGTGAGGCTTGGTATTGTCTTCTCTCATTGGCACATATGCGCCAAACTCGTTTCGGTTCGGGCTAGTGCCTTTCACATCATAGTCATAATACCCCTTCGGGACTGGCAACTCTCATATAAGCCTCTTCCAAAAACCATCCCAAGGCATGAGGTAGATGTCGACCTTCTCACAATCTGAACGAGATCTCATTTGGCTCGTGAAGATGTCATGGGTATCGCTTTTTGACTGGCACCGATAGAAGTCATGATTAGCCACCTTCAATTCAAGGCTTAATTGGAAGCGTGTACGCAAAAGGCTACCATAAGCAAAGATGTCGCCCCAGAACCCGACGGCAAGGGTGCTGTTGACCTTCGCTTCAATGACAAGGCCGTTATTCAATATAAACTCCAGCGGTGGATTGTTCAGAATCAGAGTGAAGTAATAGAACGAAAAAAAGTTACGGGCGGAGAGAGGCCTATATTTGCCGTTCAATTTGGTACAGAACACAAAGGTCAATGCGCTCTTGAAGTTGTGGACCACTTCCGGTGCATCTTCTACCGGATGAAGAGCTTGCAAGCTTTTGACGGGTCTGCGCGTGGCACGGTCATATGGCAAGAGGTACATGTCGGATAGATGACAATATTCTCGGTCCTTTGGGTTATTCAAGATCACGTCATGAGGGCCATCGGGGCTGTTACAAGCATAAAACTTGACGTTGGTGATCTTCAAGTCGTCGTCGAACTCAAATTTCTCGGGCACCAAGGGAAACCCACACGCAAAATAATTGAGCCAAAAGCCGGCCATTTGATTATCGTTAGGGTCGAGGCTGTGTGCATAGCCATCTTTAAGGTTAAATTCAACAGGGGTGGCGCTGGAGTTGAGATATGCCAAGAGCGCCGATGTTTCTGGGGGTCCGTTCACAAGAGGCATCAATTTGCCTTTATATCTTATGAAGAACACCATTGGACTGCCCAGGGGCTGGTGAGGAGCTGGTGGTGGTGATTCGGGAACTCTTCCACCATTTTCATTCCTGTCAGAGTCATCGCCTTCGTCGTTATTCGTCCAATTGAGATTACGGAAGTAATGCACGAAATTGGAATCGTGTACATCCTCCTCCTGTGAACCAGTGCCCGAATCCGTGCTTCCATGTCCATGATCCAACCCGTGACTGTATGCGGGATCCCGTTTCCTATCTGTGATGGGCGCTTGGTCTGTATTCGGGATACTTCCGACTTCTTCTTGGGTGTTCTCAGTCTTGTTTTTTCCCAGCAATTTGGGGGCTGGTACTTGGTCTGCATTCGGAATACTTCCGACTTGTTCTTGGGTATTTGCGGTGTTCTTTTTTCCCAAAAACTCAGGACCTGGGCTTACCGAAGCCCCGGTGCTTATGTTGTATGGCAAGAGGTACAAGTCCAAGGACTCACAGTACACCGGTGTTATATCAGCCCTCAAGATGATATCCTCGGGACCATCGGGGTGACTACATGCATGGAATGTTTCGCTGATCACCATCATTTTGTCATCGAATTCAAATTTCTCCTTGACTAAGTCACCGCCCACGGCGAAGGACTCGGCATAGAAGCCGGCATACTGCTTCGGCTCCCTGTTCCTCGTCAAGACGTACCCATCTTGCCAGAAGAATTCTTCAGGCAGGGCCGTCCTGTTTTGAAAGGAGAAATACCACATTTTATGAAACTCCCGGACCGAAAGTGGCACGAAGGCATCTTTGGTTTTGGCAAAAAACACCAATGGAATATCGTCGTCGCCGTATGCAGTCGCGGCCACTACCAACGCCTGGAGCAAAAACTTACCCGCCTTCATGATGTTTCAAATTCTTGGAAAGTGTCCTTTGAGGGGATATTATAAATGCTGACCTCCATCTACTGAACATTTGGGGGTGTCACGCATTGGGCCTAGAACAATAGCGACGGATAGGGAATTCGGTTAATGTGCAGGACTCGCGTGTCTAAACATACATGTGATCTATACTTTTTCTTTTGTTTGTTGGTGCATAACTAGGCTGAATCCCAGGATTTGAAATGCTTGGAAATCCCATGATCTGATATTTTATTTAGAATATGAGGGCCTAAATGCAGGTTTCACCCTCTCTACAGTTTGGATAACCTTTTGGGTTAATCTCCGTAGCTCATTTGATACGAGTACTGTACTATTTATGGGAATTGGTACTTATGGCATATTCCTGCATTTAGATTACAGATATCCGCTATTTTGAATACTCTCAATGGCCTTTTCTGAGTGAGGAAGAACTTGGGTGAACTTAGTGATGGGTGGAAAGATGTTTCGTTCTGTATACAAAGTGGTTATACTGCATATACTGCTTGCATCGTGTGGACCCCTAAGACATACGCGTGCAGAAAGTGAAGTTTTACGCAAGCCAGCTCTCTGTGTGTACGTTTTGTCCGATAAGCAAGATTCTTGTTCCCGGATTATGTGAAAAACCGGCTTTTCAATGTGTATAAATTCAATGTGTATATGCAGTGATAAATATCTGAAACACACATGCCACATTTCTGAAACACATAAAATCAAAATATAACTTGAAAAGCATTTCCGATGCTTATCTTGGTTATGTGGCCGGATTTCGTGATGCACTATTGATGCAGTAACCTGTTATCGTAACCATGTTGTAGGCAGTATGTGGTGTTTATATGCCGGATATCACTCAACTCCAATAAGATCACAAAACAGCCAAGCCGTGACATCTGTGTCTCCGATAATGAATACTTATTACCATCCCCATTTCTAATCAAAACATATTTCCTTGATTTCCGTTCAAAATTTCCTGTTTGGGAACTATGACGCCACAGTAGAGTATTTCCCTTGTCCTTTAAGTCATTTAGAAACCTCAATCTGGATTAAATGAACAAAAAAAAACCAAAAGCATATGCATTTTATCTTTTCCTTCTTTGGTCATTGGTGTTTCATAAATTGATGTTCCTGCATGTGTCCGAAGTGAATTATAGTCACGCCAGTCATGCACGTGACCATATGAATGACCAAATCTCATTTTATATAAAGGACTTCCTTGCTCCAACTATAAATCAACCAATGTTCTTTATTTTTATTCTCATGAGACAAATATTCCAAGAGTGTCCAAGAAGAGTGTTCAAGAAGAGTATTCAAGAGACCCATTTAAGTGGTGCTATTATGAGCAGTGCACGTCCCGTTAGGTATGGGTGTGATACCCACAAGTCATAAGTACCAGATAAATGAGCAACAATGTGGCAGATCATAAATCACTGATGATACCAACATCCAGAAAAGATTTTCAAGTCACATGATTCATCAAGCATATTAATACCATGATCAATAATGTGACATGGCACATGATCAGTGTTAGCCACATAATCAAAAATCATCATAATAAACCAATGAAAATCGAGCAGCTATAGTCATGAAAGCCAATATTAGTCATTACCTCATAGCAGTCAATCCATATCATGATTGATTATCATCTTGTATCATTAACCAACTCCCAATCACATGACCAGTTTTAGTGTGAGTATGAATTGGTTTGGATGAGATCCACCCACTGGCATAGAATGACATCAAAATCACATCAGTAGCGTTAGTTGGTATTCTTAAAGGAATCCCAATATATAGGATCAAGAAAAGCTCCAGAAATCCTTAAGTAGAACTCCTATTGGCTGAACTTTGATTCTGCCTCTAGAAAACCGGAAAACCCCCAAGTGCTCAATAGTCGTTCATGGCCACTTTTCACAGTCACAAGGGATCTCATTGAAGAGTTTTTTGATACAATGCACTCTTCTTTCCTATTCACGATGCCCATGAGGGATGAATCCTTATACAGGCTCCATTTCTATATCCCCTCTGGAAGATATATAATGAGACATCTTTTTCTCTGTTCTGGGCTCTGCAAAGAAGCAGAAACACTCTCAAAACCAAGAAGCAGTTCAAATAGAAGACATGATGGTCAAACGTTTAGGGTAATCACTGCAGACGGACAGATGGCCCAATCTATGGGTAATCAGGGCGAAGGTTTTGAAACAATGGCAACACAAACGAATAGTGAGGGCTAAGACGGGCCATGAGTCTAGAGCAAAACACCAATGGGAACATTCAGTTTTAACAATGCTTTTGGTAAAAATCTGAGCATACAATGCGATATGTATCTCGTTAGACCAGACAATAGTAGGTATGGAGAAACAGTAAAAGGTTTGTTAACCCATTTTTATCAATATCATCAATGGAGACATTATATTATGTTCTTCTCAAAACTTTGGGCAACTATAGTCACATAATCAATGGACATTCAATCATCAATCAAACGTATCAAAACATAGCCAATTATCATCCATGGAGTCAAATTCTGGTAATTTTGCTTTGTATTAGTAGCTCATTCCATATGACGATGACTCTTCAAAAGAGTAATTGAATCACTTGTATTAATTCCAGGAAGATTCTCTTGGGATGTAGCAGCCACTATCAGTGGGTCGGAAATCGAAAGCCATAGATAACCTATATGGAAGCTATGATATTCCATATAGCCGTATAATATCATGATAAACATAATGTATTATATTTCTGTTATCCAGTCTAGTTCCTGATAGTGAATGTCGGTATTCGTTGATGATTTCCCAAAGGAGAAATTGGACTTGCTTAAACAATTAGCGTGAGCAAAACGTAGCAAGCCCGGAGTGACTAGTTGCCCCCTAAAGACGGCTGGAACCCCCCTAAGAACAACTGGCTGGCACCTAAGAACAACTGGCTAACAACTTAGTACCACTGGCTAGCAACTGATCGGATAGTCATAGTTAGCATAATCAATCATGATTCATAGTCACGTAACTGACTTCATGACCTATAAAACACATTTATATTTAAAACAAAAAGACTTTTTTCAGAGAGTTGTATTTAAAGAATTTTGTTTGATGCAAATAACTTTAAAGAGCATAAAATTGAAAATGAAATGGAGGGAATGAACAGGGAAAAAAAAATGAAGTGGAGGGAATAAAAAGGGGAGTGGTATTTGAGGGGGAAGGGGGCTTTATATACATTTGTTTTTGTGTCCCCGCGCGCACCCGCCCTCGCGATTTGCAGCCATTTAAATCGCGCATTCTCAAGTATATAAAGAGCCCCCCTCGCACCCATTTCCCTGACCCCCTTTTTTTATCCCCTTCCCTCCAATCAATTCCACTACTATGGCGATTCTCCTAGTATCAAGTTAATATTGATTCATCGTCTATTTCAAAGTAATTTAAGGAATACAAAAATGGTTTCTATTGAAGAATCTCTTGATCATATACAGAAGACACTTTAAAGTCTTTCATATTATTTTCCTACAGATCCAGGGCAAAACTATTCTTTAGACACTGATACATTCCACTGATACATTTTACTAATACATTTCACTGGTATATTTCACTGATACATTCTTTTGCATTCTCAAGCATCAACTTCTAGTCGTTAGCAATTTTCGAGAGCTAGATGTTATTATTCATATATACATTACTGTACTTCATGACTCCATCCATAAACCACTGCTGCTGTTGCCACTACTAGTCTCTACTTACTACTGGTGCTATTGCTACTGCCGCTGCTGCTGTTACCACTACTACTAACTAACTATTGACTGACTACTGACTACTGACTAACTGACTTACTATTGACTTACTATTGACTTACTATTGACTTACTATTGACTTACTACTGACTTACTACTACTAACTGACTATTGACTGACTACTGACTACTACTAACTGACTATTAACTGACTACTGACTACTACTAACTAACTATTGACTGACTACTGACAACTGACTAACTGACCAACTTACTAACTAGATTTATTGACTAGTGTCTATATATTATGCCGGAGAAACTGCACTGAATCTTACGGAAACCCCCGTGACTGGGCACTTATGTGTTTAGAGATTTAATTACCAGTCAATGAGAAGACGTTCGTCAGTTAGCTTTAATTTGAGGAAAGCTATGAAGAAGTTTTGCTTCAATTCTGATTCAAGTCAAGCTATTGGTTTAAGTGAAGTCATATGATTATTCAATGAGGAAATTATCAAGTAAAGAAGAACTTTAAGCTAAACCATAAGACTTGAAAAATATAGGTCACATGACTACTGGGAAAGAGAGAGGACCTGAGTTCTTCTGGATTCAGCGAAACGATTGGGACAGAAATGGACTTGATGCAGGTGACACAATTAAAATGTTAGAGCTGGACCTAAAGTTATTGGTAAGTGTGAATGGACTGAATAGTTGGAAATGCCTGAAACAAGGTGTACCATTGACTGCAATGGGTGGATTTTGTTCTTTTCAGGGTGCACAGGTCTTCCGTTTTGGGGATAATCATATTGAGTCACTGATCAATGTGGCTTTTCAGTTATCCATGAATGTGATTTTCAGTCATCAAAGAATGTGAATTTTTGGTGAATCGATGGATCATTTTTGTGCATTGGTGTGATGGGCGCAGCAAAGTGCGAACGTGACCAAGTGTGAAGTGAATTTTATTGGATATTGTCTCAGCCCATTGTCTTCGAACTCACTGCAACTCTACTGCTACTATCGTACTACCGGATTCCAATGCCATTACCCTACTAACCTACTAACATTACCTCCTGGCCTTCATTCTGTTGATACTACTATGACGTACCACTATACTGATTAATAGTATTTTGAGCATCCTACGGAGTGATACTACCAGGACTACTACTGTTGTTGCTGCTTCTCCTTTGATATCTTCTCGCTCTACACCTTTTATTGCGTGTGCTGGTATTAATACCATGTGGTGTACTGGAATGTATACTGCCTTACTGTATACTGCCTTGTTGCCTTGCTGATGCTGCTGTATACTATACTGTTCTGACCTACATGCTAGTCCAGTACTATACCCAGCCAATATGGTCTTTTTGACTGTCTATATTTGATTGGCTAAATTGATTTTGGGGCTATAAAGACTTTGGGAAGAGCCCTCTGAAAGGCCACGTGACATACAAATGAAAAAGCAGCCATCTTTACGGCCCACACACACCCGATTTTAAACACGGACTTCAATATGTTTCTCTGAACCCTACAAAGGGTATAACCACCTTACAATTTTGACAACATTGTTGGGGGAGAAGACAAAGGCGCCAGTCAAGATGTTGGGAGTGCATATATATCTCTAAACTGCATATATACTTCCGAGCTGCATACAATGCCCCCGGAACTGCCTCCATGCGCCCGAAACATCTCCATGCGCAGAAACACATTCCCACATTAACCTCGACACCACAGCCAAACCAGCCACGCACAATCAAAAATTCCAATTGATCTATACATCACTAATGATTATATAAGCAGGACTGCACATAGTCATGTGGTCACAGGAAAATCGCAATCGTCTTAGTAATCAGAGTGATAGATCTCAGTATTACTAATACAATACACCATTGTCTTGGAATATTCCCTGGTTGTGAGCCCTTGGCTATAACCTACCACGTCTCTAGATTGAGACTGCATATAGACTGGACTGGACTACACTAGACTTTATGGACAGGACTGTATGGGCTAGACTGGAGACTGTATATCGACTGGACTGGACTACACTAGACTGTATATAGTGTTTCTTGAAGATCCAGATTTAGACAGAATACTAGACACTGCATTGGACCACCAATCGACAACACATGCCTGTACACAGATATTGACTTGTCTAACCAAGTCAAACATGTATGAAACGATCTTGAAACAATCTTGAAACAATCTTGAAACGGGGGAACAATTATAACTTTAGGTTATGAGCCCGGTTTTTCTTTTAAGCGTTAGGAGCTCGGCTAAGCGTTATGAGCTCGGGACATGCATAGTCTGTTTCACCGTGGAATTCTCAATGCATGGCCGGGCCAGACCAATTTCCCAGCCTTTTTTTCTGAAATTTCTTGGCCAATCGTAAATTAAGATCCAGAACAATAGGCTCCGATCGAACAATTCTCCGTAAACGTATTGCTTCTTCGCCAGTAAAATTGCGCAGACCCTCGCTTGCGTCCCACGTGGATTAGTCATGCTTAGTCATGCTCGTGTTTCATCAATGTTTCATTAAGGTTTTATTAATGTTTCACGATAGTTTCACAAAAGTTTTAGGTTTTTTCGGAGTTGTCTCAGTCATGATTTTCTCTGTTCCCCTTTTTGGTTCCTTTTTTTCTCTCATTTTAGTGTCCTTTAGTCCTTTAGTCCTTTAGTCCTTTTTTGAGTCCCTTTTAGTGTCCAATTGTTGGTTTCTTGCTTCTCGTGATTTAGTCTTGTGAGTCCTGTTCTGTCCTATTCTGTCCTATTCTGGCTTGTTCTGTTCTGTCTCCAGGCCTTTGTGACTGATTCAGTCTTCTATCAGTCTTTGTTCAGTCTGTTTCATGCCTTTTTAGTCTTTTAGTCTTTCTTCAGTCACCTTGGGATTCTTATCTTTTGTTTTTTACTGCATCTGATTCCATTCGCTGTTTCTGTGTTTTTCTGTTTCTGTGTTTTTTGTTTCTGTGATTTTCTGTTTCAAAGTTTCAGTCTTAAAGGGTTGTTTCTCAGTTTCTCAGTTTCTCCTTTTCTCAGTTTCTCCTTTCTCATTTTCTCCTTTCTCAGTTTCTCCTTTCTCAGTTTCTCCTAATTTCATTTTCTCATTTTGTCAATTTCTCATTTTCGTTTTTAGTCAAAAGCAGAGGTTCTTTACCTTTGCGAGCGGAAAAGTCTTACAGGGAAGGAGTTTTTGGGTGGCGAAAAACAAGTAGATGTAGCCTCCGCACCCCGACAGACTATTGGGGAAAAGACCAAAGCCAAACACCAGCTCGGTGACTAGATAGTTTGTCATAGAATTGAGGGAGATGAATGGGAGGGGTTGAATAGCGAAAAGGAGGAGTTAAGTAGGGTAATAGGAAGGGAGGGTAAAATAGGAGTCAATGGATTGGAGTAGAATGAGAAATGGAATGAAATAGAAGGGTGTGGAATGGATGGAGGGTGTGAGAATAATGGAGGGAGTCAGAATCTAGGGGAGTCAGAATCTAGGGGAGTCAATATATTCAGTATGGAGGAGGAATGGATTGAATTGAAATGAGTAGATGGGAATTGCGGAAATGAGTATGGAAAGGATATTGTATGAATTTGGGTGGTATGAATTTGGAGGGGGAAAGGACTGACAAATTCAGGATGGCGAGTGTGGACTAAGATTGAGGCTGAGACAGAAACTCACTAAGTGTGGACGGTTAAAATAGAGTGGAAATGGAGAGTGGGGTGGAGAGTGAATGACATAATAGGAGAATGGTAGGGTAAGAAAAAGCCGAAGAAGACAGTTGGTGCTTTTCTTGAAATGCCGAATGAGAGGGGGGAAGGGAACAATACACTAGTGAGAACCACACAAGAGACAACCACACAAGAGACAACCACACAAGAGACAACCACACAAGAAACAACCACACAAGAAACAACCACACAAGAGACAACCACACAAGAGACAAAGAGATGGAGAGGTGAAGAGACAGGAAGGACATGCACTTATACATGTACATTGCACATGCATAATAGTATAATAGTTAATAGTATAATAGTTAACAATACAATAGTAATAGTATAATAGTTAGTAATACAATAGTAATAGTACAATAGTAATAATACAATAGTCAATAGTTAATAGTAAAGCCACATACATAGTCACAATAGCTATACACATGGACATAGACAAGGCGTATAATAGACAAGGCGTATAATAGACAAGGCGTATAATAGACAAGGCCATAATAGACAAGGCCATAATAGACAAGGCCATAATAGACAAGGCCATAATGTACTTAATAGATTCTTTGTCATATTGTTCTTAATAGATATACTTAATAGACGGGAGGAAGATAGATGGGCATAGACGGAAGACAGGAGCAGGAAAGGACGTTGACATAACGTGGGACTGGGGAGTACATTTAGAAATGAAGAAGAAAAGTGATGTTGAAGGCAGGGAAAGAGGGCTTAAGAAATGGAATAAAAGGATGTATGGATGTAAGGATGTAAGGATGTAAGGGTAAATGTAAGGATGTAAGGGTAAATGTAAGAATGTGGTGAGGTGAAATGGCGAGGTGAAATGAAGGAGAAAAAGAAAGAATAAGAGGGTAGAAACAAAGAGCAGAAACAAAGGGTAGAAAAAAAAGGGTGGAGTCAGAGAACAATTGAATTTAATTTGCAAGTGAGAAAACAAAAATAGCGTGAAAAGGTTAAATTTGGAAATAAAAAAAACAGAGGTATTTGGAGACGAATAGGGGAGAATAGGGGAGAATCAGGAGATGAACAGGAGATGAATAGGAGAAAATCAGGAGATGAATAGGAGAAAATCAGGAGATGAATAGGAGAAAATCAGGAGATGAATAGGAGAAAATCAGGAGACGAATAGGAGACGAATAGGAGACGAATAGGAGACGAATAGGAGACGAATAGGAGAGAATCAGGAGAAAATCAGGAGAAAATCAGGAGAGAATAGTGGTACTTGGAGAGAGGAGTGGATACAGAGTTGGGATTAAGAAAAAATGGTGAATTGGTTAAATGAGAGGAGACTGTTAGAAGAGAGTGTTGGAGGGGCGGAGAGGAGAGTTGGACCCGAATTAAAGGGAACTATTATTGAGTAATGGAGAGAGGGAGGGATTGGATGAATTATCTTCAATACTGATTCGTGATAGACTACTCCAGCTTACTAATGCTCCAGATCACCGCTCGTTGACTTCACTTCCTCTACTAAGTTTCAATTCTATTGTTAGTTCTAGTGCCTAGTGTCTGTTCTTTCTACTGTCTACTATCTACTGTCCACTATCTACTGCCTACTGTCCACTATCTACTATCTACTGTCCACTATCTACTGCCTACTGTCCACTATCTACTATCTACTGTCCACTATCTACTGTCCACTATCTACTGTCTACTGTCTACTGTCCACCATCTACTGTCTACTGTCGACTGTCCACCGTCTCTTGTCTACTACTGTCCACTATCTACTGCCTACTGTCCACTATCTACTATCTACTGTCCACTATCTACTGCCTACTGTCCACTATCTACTATCTACTGTCCACTATCTACTGTCCACTATCTACTGTCCACTATCTACTGTCTACTGTCTACTGTCCACCATCTACTGTCTACTATCTACTGTCTACTGTCTACTGTCCACCATCTACTGTCTACTGTCGACTGTCCACTATCTACTGTTTATATTCTACTACTGTCCGCTTCCTGATTGCCGGACTACTTTCTACTGTCTAGAGTTTTGGTCCTCGTCTACGGTACGTCCACTATTAACTGTCTCTACTGATTAGACCCTACTATTACTGTCTACTGTCTATTACTGGTGTCGATTACCACTGAGACAAGTTTGTGCCGTCAATACTGGAACTACTGCTTACCGACTATGAGTGGTCTCGTGAATACCGTCTAGTCATTTCAGGCTACTATTACTGTCTACTACCATCCACCATCTACTACCATCCACTCCTGGTACCTTTCTGGCTGAATAGACCACGCATTACAGACTTCTATTTACAGTCACTAAAACTCGCATGCACACACTGGCCCTTTTTCCCAATACTCCTGTTCTCCTACCAAACGTTTCTACTTTCTACAGTGCCTCTACTTTCCACAGAACATCCTGAATCTTCTACTATTCTTTAGAGCCCAATCCACAGAACATCTACTATCTACAGAACCACCCACTGAAAACCAAAACCTCTGTTACATTAATTCACTCAGTGTCACCAAAACCCTCCTCCACTTCAACTGACTATATTCTGAATCCACCTCCTTATTTTCAGTTTTGATCCTTGACCCAATTTCTAACTCCTCAATCCTCCTTGAAAAATAATACTTTTCCATAGATCCACTCATCTAAGACTTGATAAAGAATTAAAGAATTAAAGAAGTCCATCTGCCTCTCTTCGTCATTCGTCCTCCGTCTTCCTTTCGTTTCAACCAGTAGAGCAACTTTCTGAAGTCAGAGTGAAGTCAGAGTGAAGTCAGAGTGGTCCCAGATAATCTGGGCTTACTTTAACATCTCCTCCATGGAATAAGGTCCTTGGTATTTAACTCGAGGTTGTGAACTTCTCGTATCTGGCCACTTACTAGTAATATTGTAGATTTAGAGTCATGATATAGGCACTACTATAGGAGCAACGTAGTGATAAGTACTGTTATATAACTGTAACTAGTGGTAAGTACTGTTATATAACTGTAACTAGTGGTAAGTACTGTTATATAACTGTAACTAGTGGTAAGTACTACTATAACCCATTAGATCCTTTATGGTGAAGGCACTACCAATAGAGATATTATGAAGCCTAAGCCATCTAACCTAACAATAGCCATTCCATAACGCCATCTCCTCAGTCACCATGGTATAAAGCATCAGGGTGGAATGCAATAAACCTAAGGTACCAGGATAGAATGTGAACAGAGTTTCCAGTCGGACTCAGGGAAAACCAGCTACATACATCAACTCCCCCATCAACTACATATGTAGCTCGATTCCCTCATTTTAAGGAATCATTAACCAACAAAAGTAACTACACATGAACGTTTCACAAGAATCTAACAATGGGAGTTAAAGTAGTGAGAAGTACTATAACTACTACTCCAACTACTACTCTAACTACTACTCTAACTACTACTCTATGAGTTAAAGTAGTGATAACTACTATCATAGTATTATTATAGGAGTATTAGGTTCTTGTTACACCAGGTACTCTGTTAACTATGTTCGCCGATGATTCTCCAACGAGAGGAATCTGAGGTGCTTATAGAATTGTAAGCAAGGCGCGCACTGGTAGATGGCTGGTACAGTGTTTTTCAAAAGTATTCAACCCAGCGCCACAAAATGTTTCGAACCAAGACAAAATGTTTCGAACCAAGAAGACAAAATGTTTCAAACCAGCGCCACAAAATGTTTCGAACCAAGACAATGTTTCGAACCAAGACAATGTTTCGAATTAAACTAGCAAAATTAAACAAACCAATACACATAACCCCTAACAAAATGTTATATACAGGTTAGGACTCTTGCCATAATCCTAGTGTTAAATTAATCAATCATAATATCGTCTGAGAGGAACATACAAAGATGTCCTCTACTCCCAGACCCACCAGAAACAGCTCGCGTGGAACTCCTCAAGTATATACATATCTTGATGAGACTATGAACTTCATGTTTACTAATCAGTCCTCTGGACTGTACTCCATGGCTATTGAAAGGACCACCTGACGTGCCCGAGTTGAGGGCACATGAGGAGTTAAGTAATCTACCGGACCTGAAGTACTCTCCTTAGGACGACGATGGGTACTCTTTGACAACGCACATGCTTCACAATCAGCAGAGGAAACATGTTTAATCGAAGAAGCAAGTTTGCAAAGATGCTTTAAGGCCTGAAAAGCCCGGAGACTTGGATGACCAAGTTTAGCATGCCACTCCCTCGATTCCAAGGACGGGACTGGACGACTAGTATCAGCGGAAGGGTTCGACCGGAATTCCTCCGGCACAGCTCGGCCCTTTCGGTTGCAAGGCTGTTGTGATGATTCCTCGGGACTTACAAACGAATAAACTTGCTCCACGGCTGGTTGTTTGTGCCTATCTTGGTCCGAGTACCACTAGGGGACGACAGAGAAGATGCCGAAGTAGTTTTTTCAACACAAGGAAACCATTTCAGTTCAGTTCCTTCCATCCGTTTGAACCCCTTAATTGGTAGTGAAAGAATCCCAAATGATGTAATTCATATGATTCAATCCTTCAGATTTAAGGTTTAAGATTTAAGATTTCAGAATATTGAATTCTGATGAAAGTTGATGTGAAAAATTATGCCATTTGGTTTGAAAGACTATGAGAAGGAGTACGAAACATTTTGAATTATTGGTTTGTTTAATTTTGCTATTGTGGTTTGAATCGTTTTGCCTCGCTGGTTTGAATACTTTTGAAAAACACTGTAGGATGGTAGAAGGCCTTATATAAAGTATCCGGCCGAGACGTTTCATAATACCTAAATATGTAGTGTACAACCTATGCATTCTGTCAAGGAGTGTAAGTACTACTAGCGTGTAACTGGTGGTAAGTACTACTAGAGTGTAACTGGTAATTACTACTAGAGTGTAACTGGTGGTAAGTACTACTAGAGTGTAACTGGTAATTACTACTAGCGTGTAACTGGTGGTAAGTACTACTAGCGTGTAACTGGTGGTATGTACTACTAGAGTGTAACTGGTGGTAAGTACTACTAGAGTGTAACTGGTGGTAATTACTACTAGCGTGTAACTGGTGGTAAGTACTACTAGCGTGTAACTGGTGGTATGTACTACTATAAGTGTTATACTCCGGTTTAAGTCGGGCACTCTGGTACTATGTTCATTTTCCGATGATTCAGTTTGTATCAGCATAAAGCTGTTGAAATTTTTGGAAGCAAAATTCCTTATGTTTTTGGTCAATTTGATTTAGCTTTGCTGAAGGAATCTAAGCTGATCGCTAGTACTGAGGTGAAAATGCGATTGAGGGTTTCGGTAATGTCAATAGAATTGTGACGGAGAGAGTTAATCAGAACTGTGGATACTACTATATACTGTGATAAAACAAGACTGACGAAGGATCAAAAGAGGTCCAAACTACAAGTATCAATGAATTCTAGTTTTAA
>NKZI01002161.1:0-20256 GCA_002370645.1 Metschnikowia sp. 00-154.1 | reverse complement strand
TAGTCACAGTCAGTCATAGTTATAGATATAGTCAGTTATAGATATAGTCACAGTCAGTCATAGTTATAGTTATAGTCAGTTATAGTTACAGTCAGTTATAGTTATAGTCAGTTATAGTTATAGTCAGTTATAGTTACAGTCAGTTATAGTTATAGTCAGTTATAGATATAGTCATGGATATAGTCAGTCATAGTCATAGTTATAGTCATAGTCATGCATATAATCAGTTATAATTGTTATACTCCGGTTTACGTCAGATACTCTGGTTACTATGTTCATTCGTCGATGGATCCTCCTTCTGAGGATCCAGTGTGACTTATATAACAATTGAAGAGAAATATGTCATTAAAAACTCTTCACCAGAACAATGGTAAGGATTGTTGAGGTATCTTTGAATACAGCTCATCATTTGCGATGGCCGAACGCCGTGCTCCGGAGTTTGCACTAGCCCTTGTTAGATTCGGGCAGAGAGGCTTCACAATACCTCCATAGGTAGGTTACTACCTTTGGTGGATCTAACTTAGGTATAGTCATAGTTATAGTCACAGTCATGGTTATAAATATAGTCATAGATATAGTCAGTTATAGTCACAGTCATGGTTATAGTCACAGTCATAGTTATAGTCAGTTATAGTATAGGTATAGTCATAGTCATAGTTATAGTATAGGTATAGTCACAGTCATAGTTATAGTCATAGTTATAGTATAGGTATAGTCACAGTCATAGTTATAGTCATAGTTATAGTATAGGTATAGTCATAGTCATAGTTATAGTATAGGTATAGTCATAGTCTGTCACAGTCAGTCATGGTTATAGTGAGACGTAGAATGATACAGGATTTTAGAATAATCTGTAGGTACAAAAATGCATTAAAATACCTATGAATGGAATGTATTAATAGAGGAATGTAAAAGCTGAGACACTACAATCCCCATCTACACACCATATAGCTTTGCATGGTGTCTTTGGATGCCCCTATAAATGTTTTTGATTATACTGTATTCTGGATTATACTGTATTCTGGATTATACTGTATTCTGGATTATACTGTATTCTGGATTATACTGTATTCTGGATTATACTGTATTCTGGATTATACTGTATTCTGGATTATACTGTATTCTGGATTATACTGTATTCTGGATTATACTGTATTCTGGATTATACTGTATTCTGGATTATACTGTATTCTGGATTATACTGTATTCTGGATTATACTGTATTCTGGATTATACTGTATTCTGGATTATACTGTATTCTGGATTATACTGTATTCTGGATTATACTGTATTCTGGATTATACTGTATTCTGGATTATACTGTATTCTGGATTATACTGTATTCTGGATTATACTGTATTCTGGATTATACTGTATTCTGGATTATACTGTATTCTGGATTATACTGTATTCTGGATTATACTGTATTCTGGATTATACTGTATTCTGGATTATACTGTATTCTGGATTATACTGTATTCTGGATTATACTGTATTCTGGATTATACTGTATTCTGGATTATACTGTATTCTGGATTATACTGTATTCTGGATTATACTGTATTCTGGATTATACTGTATTCTGGATTATACTGTATTCTGGATTATACTGTATTCTGGATTATACTGTATTCTGGATTATACTGTATTCTGGATTATACTGTATTCTGGATTATACTGTATTCTGGATTATACTGTATTCTGGATTATACTGTATTCTGGATTATACTGTATTCTGGATTATACTGTATTCTGGATTATACTGTATTCTGGATTATACGCTATTCTGGATTATACTGTATTCTGGATTATACGCTATTCTCGATTATACTGTATTCTGGATTATACTGTATTCTGGATTATACTGTATTCTGGATTATACTGTATTCTGGATTATACGCTATTCTGGATTATACTGTATTCTGGATTATACGCTATTCTCGATTACACTGTATTCTTGACTATACTGTATTCTTTTCAACCTGTTTTAGTATATATTGATATACAGGGATATGTAAGTTGTACCTTACAAGACCAAAGTGCGATATGTGCTGAAGTGGATGAAAACTCTTCACCCACCAGTGTCCTGCACATAATGCCAACACTGGTCTGCATACAACACATCAGCGAAGTACCTGTTGAACGTTAGCACATACCAATTGGTATACAGGAACCGTTATATAGTTGGACTGCAATAACTCTCTCAAATGAGCGACTTGGGTAATCAGTTCTGTCATCTGTCTTGTAACTCTATTGCTATGTAAAGTAGTGAGTTCGTGATCTCTGTTTCACAATTGATACCTCTCAACACTGAGCAGGATCCTTGCTTTACATAGTTAATCCTGGAAACTCCCAAACGGTCTCTCTCCTTCGTCAAATCCCTCATCTATATTGTCTTCTCCAAGAAACAATGCTCAGAGCTAGACGAGAGCTAGACGGGAGCCCATAGAGCCCTAGCTCCACCTTTGTCTCTTCTTCAACAATACCCAACATTGTTTCATCTGGATAGCTTGGCATGAGCATGCAGTACCCGCACATGTACTGGTCTCAAGTTCATCAGTCACATGTCGCGTGTTCCAACAGTACCTTGACTCCGTACATGCTAGGTACTTGTTGACAATTCTTGATTATACGCTATTCTGGATTATACTGTATTCTTGATTATACTGTATTCTTGATTATACGCTATTCTGGATTATACTGTATTCTTGATTATACGCTATTCTGGATTATACTGTATTCTTGACTATACTCTATTCTTGATTATTGTTATGTTCTTTTAATACATTTATGCCTAAACTCTTATATTCGTTGATGGTTCCTCAAAGAGGAACCGAAGTGGTTTATATAACTTTGAGAGAAACGTGGAACAGAAAAACTCTCCACCAGAACAATGGTAAGGATTGGTCTGGAATATTCGAAAGGGGCCATCTATGCACGAAGTGCCCTGATGGCCAAACGCCGTATCACCATTGTAACCATCGGACTGAGAGGCTTCATAATACTTTCATAGGCAGGGCCCTGCCCATGGTGGGTCTAACAATTATACTCTATTCTTGATTATACTCTATTCTTGATTATACTCTATTCTTGATTATACTGTATTCTGTATTATACTGTATTCTGGATTATACTGTATTCTGTATTATACTGTATTCTGGATTATACTGTATTCTGTATTATACTGTATTCTGGATTATACTCTATTCTGGATTATACTCTATTCTGGATTATACTGTATTAATAGTGTTAGCACTACACTTCTACATTACACATTCCCAGTATAGAGATTAGAGGCTATACTTGCGTAGTACTAGAGCCCATAGAACACAATACTTACTATTTATAGTAATGGACCTTTCCACCCTCGTCACACACCAGAGAAATGTATACTGTTTATATTCTTTAGTCTTATCTCTTTACTCTAATATTTGTAGTGTAATCTCTTTAATCTAATATTTGTATAGCACTGGTGAGTAAATTAGAGTAGTTCTCGCATTGTTGAGACCTTACTGTTCATTAGGTATTAGAAGCACATTACCTACTACTCTACTACTCTACTAGTCTGTTGTAGTACTACTACTCTACTACTCTACTACTACTCTACTATTCTACTAGTCTGTTGTAGTACTACTACTCTACTACTACCCTACTACTCTACTACTACTACTACTACTACTACTCTACTACTACTACTACTACTACTACTACTACTACTACTACTACTACTACTACTACTCTACTACTACTACTACTGTCAGACCCACCATGGGTAGAGATCTACCTATGGGAATATTATCAAATCTCTCTACCTGATACATTGGCTATTGTTACTCAGCCCCCTATTTAGACTTCTAGTCCGCCCTATTGTACGGAGTAGCAGAATCAGCTGAGGTGATTAAAACAATGATCGCTAAGGAGTTGTTCCGCAGCGATCTCTAATATTGAAAAGTTATATAAGCAGCTCCGATTCCTCGCTGAGGAATCATCAACGAATAAAGATAACTTAGTACTTAACGTTACAACAAGAATCTAACAACTACTACTACTCTACTACTCTACTACTCTACTACTACTTGGGTGTTTACTCTACTACTAGTCTGTTGTAGTACTCTAGTCTGTTACTGTGGTAGTGACTACTTAAATCTGTCAGTCTATCTGTCTTGTACTACATATATATATAAAGGTATGAAGGTCAACCTTGTGACCTGATCTGGCTTGGGTCTTAGCCATTAACTGGGATATCTCTCTGTTGAGCTCTATCTTGAAAGATATATCATATGAACATACTCTGGATCGATCATCAACTCAGGTCCCAGTCTTTTTTCTCTAATGAAGAATTAAATGCAATCACTTGTATCGGATCGCTTTTTGATTCTTATAACCAAGTCCGATATAAATTTTCTGATTATTCATAGATCTGATTAATCGTGGAACTTGGGATATATGCCCTGATGATTGAATCATCGAAATTGACATATATGCCCTGATGATTGAATCATCGAAATTGGGATATATGCCCTGATGATTGTTTTGTCTTTATCTTGTATCCATCAGCATGTTCCCTGACTCCATCTTGACCTTGACCTGATCATGATGTTCGTTTTGACCTTGATCTTAAAAACAGCGCTGAGCCCAGAAGGAACAATGAATGGTTCTATCCGGAATTGGCTGCAAATATATGGCACTACCATTTTGATATGCTGAATATGTGTGTTCAGTTGAACACGACATACCCATTCGAAGAAAAGATGCTGCCAAAGAAACTACAGAAAACTTCCTCGTGGAACGGGAAAGTTCTGTACATACAACAGACTCCAAAATGTCTCAGGTTGATCAACAATACATCTAAGCTTATATTGCCATGGCGTAATGATAGTAGCGATCAAAAATAATCGAGAAGGAACGCCGACGTGTCATATGCTAGAGCATGATCAAGAAGACTATTTATAGAAACATGCGAAGTTGAAAAATAGTCAAGTAACGATAGTACCATTGTTGCTTTTTTGAAGGCGACGGTGAATGCTTTTAGATGAAGCAATCTTGAGTTTATCCTGTATTTTGTCTGAACATTCATCTGATGGGTTCTCTCTTGAACCTGTACATGTCAGTATTGGAGGAGATCTATCAACCTTTATAGTTGCATTTGCTCTCTGATGACTTCCAGTTCTGTGTGTATCTCATATCCCATGTCATAAACACTGGGCAGTGTTGAAAGGATGCACTTGACCCTTTTGTCGTTCATTGGGAATCTGATTGGACTTGGACTTGAACTTGGTTTTAGTTTTGGTTTTGGACTTGGTTTTGGACTTGGTCTTGTCATTATTGACTAATGACTGATCAGACTTAGCGCCTAGATCTTCAACACCAATCACCTTATATTGGCATTGGACGGAACTGGGATGGATTCTTTTTCAGGACCCGTTTCTTGGGGTTCTGCGATCTTAGTGACTTCAGTGACCTCTGCAGTCTTTGAACCTTTTGGACCCTTTGAACCTTTTGGGTCGAAGTCGAAAGACCACTGGCCAGTGCACTACCCACTGTGCCTCCCTCTGCCTTCTTTCGATCCCGAGATAATGACCCCAAGAGCTTTTTGAAGTGCTGAAAAAAGGGCACCTTTTCCTTGGTCATGGCTTCCAACTTGGCGAAATCCACGGCATTGGTGGGGAGTTTCAAGGCCATTTCTTTGAGTAAAGCATCACTAATAAAGTAGTGGGCCCGCCCAAACCCCATCTCCTGCAGTTTCTGGGCCCGGAAGTTGCGAAGTTCAGTGAACGCATGGTTGATCATCTGACTATTGGACTCGGTGACTTGGCCCCCAAAGTTCTGTTCGGGTAAAGAGATGCGGCTGAAACTGCTGGTCCCGGATCCGATGGATCCACTAGACCCACCGGAGTTGTTTAGGTCCCGTGCACTCACAAATGATTCTGTGTAACGGAGAGAATTCAAGTCTCCAAATGCTGTTCCAGTTCCAAATCCACTTCCATTTGTAGTTCCAGTTCCAGTTCCAATATTAGTTCTGCTCCCTTTACTTCTTTTCCCTCTGGTACTCTCCTTTTCGGTGAACGAGAGCTGGATCCGTTGTGTTCCCTTCATGATCACATTTGCTCTTGGCCCCAACTTCACATATGTCGTGGCAAAGCCTCCCCGCATCACTTGGTACTCCAAAAGCCCTCCTTCCGATTGCAAATGGTAGAAAATCCGCTCGATATCCCCCCGGTCCAACTCCTTGCCTTGGCCATGGTATGGGTTCATATGATGGTTTTGTTTGAGGATCTTCCCATGCCTGGCTCCTTTATACACGTCCTGGCAATGGATAATGGTCACCTTGTCTGCCTGGAGCGACTGCACAAGCTTGGTGATGGCCACACAATGGTCGGTGACGTCACGGGTCACTGCCACCACGTTGCTGCAGCAGTTATCACACATTTTCTTGCACTTTAGCGGATCAAACGTCTCGTTGAAGAAATGGAGCACCTGCTGCCGCCTGCAGTCCGTCTTGTTCTCACAATATTGCACCACTTGTTGGAGTTTGGTGAGGTGGGCTTCCCGGGCTGAATCTTCGAGCTTATCGTCACGTTGGATTAAGCTTTGTAAGGCCCGTGCATCCTTATATGAGTAGAACATAATACATTCACTGGGGTTTCCGTCTCGTCCTGCACGGCCTGTTTCCTGATAATACCCTTCCAAAGACCTGGGAATGTATAAATGAATAACAAACCGCACATCTGGCTTGTCGATTCCCATTCCAAAAGCAATTGTGGCGCAGATCACCTGGATCTCGTTGGTCTGCCACTTTTCCTGGACGCTGAACCGATCCGTGGGGTCCATACCTGCATGGTAGAACATACACTTGACTCCAGCATCATTAAGTCTTTGGGCCGTGGTTTCACACGATTGTTTAGAATGGCAGTAAATGATGCCCGTTTTCCCCCGCTGTTTCTGCCCAATATAGTCTCGTATCCAGTCGTAGATGTTGGGAGGCTTGTTTTTCACCTCATACATCAAATTGACCCGGTTAAAACTCTGTTTGAGCAACACTGGGTCATGCATTTGGAGGTTGTGCACGATATCGAGCCGGACCTTTTCATTGGCCGTAGCTGTGAGTGCCATAATCGGCACATCGGGGAAATGTTGCTTGAAAAAGCTCATTCCCTTATAATCGGGCCGGAAATCATGGCCCCACGAACTCACACAATGTGCTTCGTCAACCACCACACGTGCCAACATGCCATTTTCATGGAGCTTGCTGATGACCTTCTGTACACGACCCGAGTTGTTGATCATTTCCGGCAGAAGGTACACCAAGTCCAATTGGCCAGATGTAAGGGCCTTGAAAGTAGTATTTCGCTCGTCTGCAGTCCCTTTGGAGCTGATCATGCCGGCCCGGATGTTTTTGGCCTGGAGATGCTGAACCTGGTCCTGCATAAGCGATATTAACGGTGAAACCACCACCGTAGTTCCTCGGGTATGTCCACCTTTGACCAAAGCTGGGAGTTGGAAACATAATGATTTTCCTCCTCCTGTCGGAATAAGCACGAAAACGTCTTTTCCCTTGAGTGTGGCCACAATGGCCTCTAATTGGTTGGACCGGAACTCGCTGAGCCGGAAATTGGTCCGGAGAATGCGGTAAACTTCATCGAGGAACGGCTCGTTTGGAATTCCAGTTGGTAAACCCACTGTTTTGGAGAGTTGGATGAGCTCATCGTCGTTGTCGCTGAAATCACTATCGCTGATCACGTGCAAGTTGTCTGGTTGTTCTGTTTTAATGACTGAAAGTTCCTTGAGTCCATCGAGATCATCGTCATCAAGATCATCTTCAGAAGGAATCTCCACGATTTCATCTCGTCCTTCGTTAAGCTGAGTAGTGAAATCGGCACTCTCATTTTCTCCATTTCCTTCATTCTCATTCCCATTCGCTTCTTCATCAAGAATCTCGATGGCTTCACCCTGCGAATAAGAAACACCCAATCGCTGTGCCACATCCTGGGAAAGACGGATCTGGGCGAGCTCATCCTCGGACCCAGAAGATTCCACCACTTCTTCATCGTCTTCAGTGTCCACGTGATTGAACTGGGTGGGCGGCTGGGTCGTGTACAGTTCATCAATAGAGTCCAAATCGTCATCCTCGGCTTCGTCGCGAGCTATGAACCCACTAAGATCCGTATCTTCGTTATCGATCTGCGACAGTTCCAACCCGGCCATGAACCCATCTCCAAAATCGTCTTCATTGTCATCGGAAACGTCGTGTGCAGGTTTTTTATGGAGGAAATCGTGATTGATCCCAGAATTGGGATTAACCCCAGAATTCAGATTATCGCCGAAACCTCCTTTATCCTTCCCCTCTTCGCTAAAACTTGCCGAGAACGAAACATGGTCATTATCCACCTGTTTTCGCCTCTGCATGATGATTTGTCGTGCTTCCTGGATATTGGAAGTGTAGCTGGGCGTGGGAAGTGAATCTGGGACCTGGAGATCGGAGACAGCGTCCATATTGGGAAGGTTCGGGCCTAAAGTATCCCCTTCGGCCGATTTGTAGGGTTGCAGGTCTGGAGTTGGATGGGAAACGGTCTGGGAAGGTGCTGTTTCTGCAGACTTGGGCCTTGTATGCACGAAATACGGCAGAACCAGGGAGTTAGGAGCACTGGAAACCACCTTGAGCTCCTCCAACACATTAAGATTGCTGGTTAAAGGGGAGTCCTGCACACCGGGTGCCGGCGACAGCTCGGAAATATTAGACAAATCTTCTCTCAACGGCAACGGATCAAGAAATGTCAAATTGGGGCGCAATTTGGAGAGTGAAATGTCCAATTGCTTGAGTCTAGGCTCGAACTGCTTGTGTTGCCATAGTTTTTTGGCGTCTAGAGAAAGTGAAGTGGAGTCATTGACTGCATTACACTTTGTAAGGAGGTGAATCTTGGCTTCACACATCCGGATATATTCTTGGAGCAAAGGGACGGATTGCGGGGGATTTTGACTCAAATTATGGGTATTTTTGCCTGTAATTTGGATATTTTTGATGGAATTATGACTGTTTGGCCTGAAATTTTGGATATTTTTGCCGGAATTTTGACTGCTTTTTTGCGAGATTGACGTCAGAACCCCGCTTTTCGGTATCCATGGTGTTTTAACACTTTGGCCGGCGTTAAGATCACTTAAAGCCGGGTTTGATGGGGGTATTACTTCAGGTACTGGCTCTGAGGGGCCATTTTGGGCCGAAGCACGCTGTTTTTTCGCAGCCAGGACTTTTGTTTCAGCAGAGCGTTTCAAACAAGTTTCAGCACCGTTAGGAGGCACCGAAGACCGACTTTCAGCCGCTTCTAGCTTGGGTATACCCAAGAGATGGGTATCTATGAGCTCATCATCGAAAGGAGGATCACTAAAATCGCTAAATTGGGTAGAACAAAAGAAGGGATCTACCGTGATGCTATTGGCTAGATTCAGGGGCTTTGGAGGCGGATTTGGAGTGGTGGTATTTGGGGTAGTTGTGTTTGGGGTAGTTGTGTTTGGAGTGGTGGTGTTATGCTTAGACACGTTACCTGCAGGCCGTGTTTCAGAAGTGCTCCTGGCTGTAAAAGTGTCGGAAATTGGCCCAGATTTCAAGGGTATGTTCCTTGAGGGCGGCTCCATGGATTTAAATATTGCTGGCTGTGGAGTTTGGACGGGAATAGATGCTGGTTTGAGTGTGTTGGCGGTTGTTTGTACGGCAGCACTTCGTAGGGCTGCAGCACCGTCAAAAGGCGTGTGTTGAAGGAGATAATTGACCAGGGCTATATCGACCCGCTGAGGATTTGTTTCCGAGAACCATGTCTTGATTTCCCTTTGGTTGTTAAGGATGGGCATGGATTTGGAGGTTTATTATGTAGGTTTAGATGAAGACGCGTGCTGCAGAGTGGAGATCCGTAGACCTGCGCGACACACGTACACCATATATAACTTACACCTGTACACCATATAACCCCAGACCGGTACACCATGTAACCCCAGACCGGTACACCAGCATCCCCCCAAAAACCCGTAGATCAATATTAAGCTGAAACACACCGCCGTGCATACTGCAAGCAATATCGGCTTTTGCCGCTTACGCACATGAAACAGGCGGGGTCGAGCCGCCCAGAATTGCTTGGCATTGTTCGCTTAGTAGGGACATACAGAATAAAGAATAGCAAGGGAGGTTATGTGCAGTGCGCCTGAATAGAGGAGGTAGTATGTACAGGACACGGATCTGGACAGCGATGAAAGGAGTTGATTCACAAAGATTTTTTTTTTTTCATGTATATTTTCTTTTCCCCCTTTCATTTCTTTTTTGAATATTCTTATAGTTTTCTTTTGTTTTGGGGAAGGGGGGGTTGTACAGTCCTGCAGATAGGACCCTCGCGAATATTTGCCGTTAACGTTTGCCAAGCATGCACTTAAGCGGTATTGGGTGACACATCGAGAGAGACAGAAAGAGCGAGAAAGAGAGAGGTAGACAGAGAGATAGTATAGAGAGATAGAAAAAGAGACAAAGGGGACAGAGAGACAGAGACGGACAGAGAGGAAGAAAGAAAGTCGCATTGACTTGAGCTGCTAAACCCCAGCCACCAGCCACCCTCCGTCCCTGTCCATGTCTCCTATCATGTCTCATGTTCTTGTCTGTCCATTGCTTGTACCACTTTCCTGTCTGTCTATTCCTGTCTGTCTATTCCTGTCTGTCTGTTCCTGTCTGCTGTTCCTGTCTGCTGTTCCTGTCTGCTGTTCCTGTCTGTCCGTCCTTGCCTGTCTGTTCTTGTTACAAATATGCACATCTGCAAATCTGCACTTCAGGCGTACCTCGAACATCTCCTGATCCATCTCCTGATCCATCTCAGAGCTCCTCTAAGACCCTCCATCTTTAACACTGCCTTAAACCCTCCATCTTAAACACACCATTTAAACATTCCCTCGGTTGACCCTTTCTTAAACACTCTAGAACCTCGTCTTAAACACTCCACCTTTTAGAGACTCTACCCTCTGACTCTTACATTCCATCTCTAGACTTGCACTCTTGAACATTCCCTCAGTAGACACTTCAGAGTCTCATCTTGGGCACTTCCCTAAGCATTCCCAAAGGCATTCCCATAGGCACTCCATCTTTTGACTTACATACTCCAGGGAGTCACTCCATTTTTAAACACTCTCTTAATCACTGCAGTCAGTCACTTCAGAGTATCGTCTTGAACATTCAATGGTTAGAACCTCCACTCACCCCAGTCACTCTGACCTTCCCTCAGTACACTCAGTACACTCAGTACACTCACTCCCACTCCCGTTCTCACTTCCACTCCCGTTCTCACTTCCACTCCCGTTCCCATTCCCATGCTCACTCTTTTTTCTTCTCACTCTCACTCTGGCTCGCATGTTCTCTCGTTCATATTTGTTCCTGTTCTTATTCTCATTATTTTTTGTTCCTTCTCATTCACATTATTTTTTATTCCTGTTCACATTCACATTATTTTTTATTCCTGTTCTCATTCACATTATTTTTTGTTCTTTGTCTGTTCTTGATCGCCATGTAAAAATCTCACCTAACTTCACCGAACTTGACCTAACATCATTTCACCTAACATCATTTCACCTAACATCATTTCACCTAACTTCATTTCACCTAACTTCATTTCACCTAACTTCGCCGAACTTGACCTAACATCATTTCACTATATTCCATGATATGCTTCATTTCCAGGACCGCCATGTTCACCCTATTTTCCTGTCCCTTTATTTTCTCACTTGCTCACAGCCCCTTTATTTAATTCACCATTGATTGTCCATTCATTACTACTTTTAATTCGCCATTGCTTACCCTTTTAACTCGCCATTGCTTACCCTTTTAATTTTCCCTCATTGACTTCGTCATTGATTACTCCATGGATTATTTGTACCTTGCATTCCTGCCTTAATTCACATTCCTACCTTAATTCCCATTCCTTCCTTTATGAATTCTCTCCTGAACTTAAGCGACAGGGTCAGACCCATGATTAGCCTTAAAATATATAACCAGAAGGGCATAGGTAAATAGATAGACAACTACACAAGGGTCAAATCGGGGCCTCTTATTGGTGGTTGTAGTTCTGGTTGCAGTTCTGGTTGGCCCTCTTAATTCCTATTGGATCTTTAGATGGTATTGGAATGGTATTTACTTCCATTTGGGTCTTCTTTTGAGTCTTTTTTTGAGTCTTCTTTTGAGTCTTCTTTTGAGTCTTCTTTTGGGTCTTCTTTTGGGTCTTCTTTTGGGTCTTCTTTTGGGTCTTCTTTTGGGTCTCCTTCTGGGTCATCCTTTGTATGGAATTGAATCATGAATACTTCCTATTTGGAGTTATTCGATTTATTCGAATGGTAATAGGCCCCATTTTAATGGGGGTATGGGACCTGGAGGATTGGGGCTGGTGGGTATGGTATGGGCTATTTGCAGTCCATTGAGGTGCTATGAGTGAGCAGCACCTTAGAGCATAGCCTTAAGTGGACTAATGCCCATACAGTCCAGTACAGAATTACAGTCCAGTACAGAATCACAGTCCAGTACAGAATCACAGTCCAGTACAGAATCACAGTCCAGTACAGAATCACAGTCCAGTACAGAATTACAATACAGCTCCAGCTCTAAAGAATATAGAGAACGGCTGCAACAAACAGCCAGAAAAAGTAGAGGATAATAGGAGTAGAGGAAAGTAGAGGAGAGTAGAGAAGCAGAGTAGAGCAGTAGAGCAGTAGAGCAGTAGAGCAGTAGAGCAGTAGAGCAGAGAACAAAATAGGAGTAGAGAATAAGAGTAGAGCAGCAACAGTAAAGACAACAGAAGAGAATAGAACAAGAAAGAGAATAAAATAGGAGTAGAGATATTAAAAGAATAAGAATGAAAGACAATATGAAAAAGAAATAAAAGCATTCCGTAGAGGACAACAATGCTGCGAAGTCGTGTGTGCATTTGTTGCGTGGGTCGCGTGTTGCTTCCTGCCTCTGTTGCGTGGGAGTGTTGCGTGTGTTGCTTCCTGTGCGTGGGTGCGACACTTCGGCAAGTCTCCGCTTTTGCCTGAAACCGTCAATCTAGGTAAATCCAATGCACTTAGGCGTTGAATAGGCGTCAGAACAGGCTTTAAATAAGGGCGTTTTATAGGGACTTTAACAGGAGTCGGATTGGACTTGGATTGGACTTGGATTGGACTTGGATTGGAGTCGCAATAAGAGAATCTTAATGACTCTGCTGCTCTGGATTGAGGCTGCCCCTATTGCTTGCCTCTAGCAAATCATCTGCAAATCTGCAACCTGCCACACCACACCACACCACATCAGACCCAGCGCTTCCCATAACCCCTTAACTATCGATCCAAAATTAGCGACCCTTAATCACCGACAATTTCCCACCCACAATAACCGACCAAAGGCAAGTCTAGACCATTTCTGTTTTCTGTTTATGTTTGTGTTTCTGATTATTTTCTGATTATGGCTGTAATTTGGTTTCAATTATGGTTGTAATTTGATTCCGATTATGGCTGTGATTTGGTTCCGATTGTGGCTTCTAATTATAATTTGCCTATGCTTCTGCTTATGAACATGGCTTATGGTTCTGTTGGCTGATCATGATTTGATGATTTGATGATTTCTGATTTGATGGATTTGCAGCGGCTAAGGAAATGGCTGTAAGACTTTGTTTCTGCATGGCAGCGGGGAATGGCATTTTTTTTTGTTGCTTATGAGCGATAGCGGAGAGCGGGCGACGAGGCCCCAAAGGGTCTCTCCCAAATTTCAGGCTCGGGGAATTACGTTTTTTTTTTTTTTTTTTCCTTGCCCAACCCCAGCCATCAAATCTCACCATTTCATTCCATCTCGGTATTTTAATACCCCTCGCAGCTACGCGCATATTCGTCGGATAATACCTCCTGCAGGCTTCTCCGCCTCTGCCTACTCCTCACCTGGTGTTGTTTAAATATCAATGGGGGCCAGTCTCCTGTGCTTCGCCCTCCGCAGTCAGAGAAGAAAATCTCCTTTTCAAGACAATCTTCATTTTCATTCCCAAATATTTCTATCCCTTCTGTTCCTACTGTTCCTACTATTTCTACTGGGTATACTAATCCATCCAAATATTTCTATACCTATTGATCATCACAGTGTACTGATCATCATCTGATAGTCATACTTCGTCTACGTCCTGCTTTGACTAAGTCCTGCTTTGAATAAGTCCTGCTTTGACTATACTGCAGCCGATTATCCTTGGATTTATTGGCTCCTGGCTTCTCAGGCCCCTTTTACCCCAAATTTGACCCGGCCTCCTTTTTTTACTGGGATTGTCGTGAAAGGTGTTAAGGACCACGTCCTACATACTGAGCACACCCACCCGGTGCTTATTTTGACCACCTATTTTCTTGGGGACTATTTATTGCTATTTATTCCACGGTCTTGGCCACGTGGTATCTATTTATTCCCACCCACCGGATCCATCTCTTCAGTTTACTATGGAAACCTTCTCGTCCCTGCTTTTTCATCGGGACCCTAAGTTCGGGCCGTTTGTCGCCCGCCCCAACTTCCATTACTTCCCACCTTCCTCAACGTCGGAATCGCCACTGGACGATTTGCTTCCTGAATTGTGGCTTACGGATTCGAGTGAAAAGGGCCATGCCTCCGACTCGGCTTTACAATACCGTGCCCCGGGTCACGTGAGCGCCCACTACGACGTGTCACCTTCTGAACGCCCCTTCGGCTCCCCCGATTCCGGCTACTTGGCCTACCACCCACTGGAACCCGTGGATTCCTCGTATTCCACCTACGGAAGTGCTCAGGATTTCCGTCTGCCTCGCAGTCTCCAGGAATACTACTACCAGAACACGTATACTCCCGAGTCTAGTGCAAGACTGCAGAAACTCCAGAGCACATTGTTGCTCCGGGAACAGCTGTTGGAGTATGCCCAATCGCTTTTACCTCATAGTCTCTTGCCTTTGACCGAAGACAATTTGGACAAAAACCATAAGTTGAACCCAACGGTCAACGACACCATATACAAGCGGACCAACTCTTTGGGAAGACAAAACTCCCGCAACGAGTCGGTGCTGTCACGGTCTTCGTCTTCGTCCAACTCGTCCAAGAATCAAAAGCATTTGAACACGCAGTTGTACAAGACTGAGCTCTGTGCATCGTTCATCAAGCTGGGTGCGTGTCTCTACGGGCAAAAGTGCCAGTTTGCACATGGCAAGGAGGAGTTGAAGGAGGTGGACCGGCCTTCCAACTGGCGGTCTAAACCATGTGCCAACTGGACACAGTTCGGGTCGTGTCGCTATGGAAAGAGGTGTTGTTTTAAGCATGAATAAGCGGAGCACTGCACCTTGTACTGGCAACCTTGCGCTGGCAACCTTGCGAAGCAATTGTTAACAAGAAACCTGACACTAACACTATGACACTATGACTTCAACAACCAGACAATCTATAACCTGGCACTATGACACTCTTGCAATATGGGACCTTTCAACCTGTACTTTGACACTCTGAGAAACAAATGACTACATTTAATAAGCAGCCAGTGACAAGTTAGTCGTGGTTTCTTCTTTGGCTGGCTGGTTAATTGTTGAATTGTTCAAAGATAACAGAAGAAAAATGAGGCCATTGACTCTAGAGGTTCGCTACTAATTGTCAATTGATTCACATGACTTTACTAGGTACTAAGATGCAGACAAAGAGAAGACCATTGACATGATTTAATGATTCCATTGATGATTCCATTGAATATGATAGATTCTATTCATAATAGAGTCTGGATGAGTAGATGACAGGATGACTCTGACTTGTTTCTGGTTTTTTCTGTTTCTTCTTTGTTTCTGGTTTTTTTGTTTCTTCTTTGTTTCTGGATTTTTTGTTTCTTCTTTGTTTCTGGTTTTTCTGTTTCTTCTTTGTTTCTGGTTTGTTTGTTTTTCTAGAGCATTTGCTTGGATGTTAATGTGATAATTTGGGGTGCCGTTTAGCGTGAGAATGAGTTCCCCAGATTCGGCGAAGGTTTCTCTCTGGGTGAAATTGTTGGCAGATGGGACGCACGGCGCCTAAAGTACATGGGAATGCGTAAAGGAGCCCGAGCCCGGAATCAGGCCATCAGGCCACCATAGAGCAAGGACCAAAAGGCAAGGACTGGAAGCAAGACCGTTCAGGGCATGTGCAAAAGAGCAGGCATGTGAAGGGCATTTAAAGCAGATTGTTCCCGGTGCAAACGCCGGGCTGCATGCAGGCTGCCATGGACCATCTAATTAAATAATCATATAGTTATCGACATGTTGTAGTAGATCAGGAATAAGAGGAAGAAGAGGAAGAAGAAAAAAAGAAGGAGAAGGAGAAGAAGAAAAAGGAAAGGAAAGGAAAGGAAAGGAAAGGAAAGGAAAGGAAAGGAAAGAAAAGAAAAGTAAAGGAAAGAAAAGTAAAGGAAAGGAAAGGAAAGGAAAAAAAGAATATAGTCATAATCATTGGTCTAGAAAGCGGAAGAGGAAGTATAGGTAGTAGTGGTTCAGATGGATATTAGTATAACAATAGTGGGATAAGTTTGAGAGCGCGGGCTCGTAACCACAGTTGTTCATATATACAATTCATAAACCATGCGTTTCCCCTCCCTAGAAGGCCCGTTCATTCATATAAACTCATATACATTCACATACAGTCCCATAGTTCTATTGTCCCATAGTCCCATAGTCCCAATATAATCCCTTAACCTCTATCTAACCCTTTATTTCTCTTATTCTCACTGTATCTGACCTAATGCTCATTCATAACCGTAACCATGTATATTTCACCATTTTGCCAGTAATCAGAAAAATCATAAATACAAAAAAATATACAAATTATACCAAAAAATTATACAAAAATTATACAAAAAAATATACAAATTATACCAAAAAATTTGATACGCTCTCTGAAAACAGAAGTCAAAAGAGAACTAATCAAATTAAAAATATTTTTTTTCCACGACACTGACCAATCACATGTTAGCTTCTTATTCGTATCACAGATTATATTTAGGTTGTTAGCCAATCATGTGTTACATACTGATTGTTAGCCAGCTACTCTATTTATTATGTTCATTCGGCGACACTTCATTAATATAATGAATAGGAAGTAGAGAGTAGAGAGCAGAGAGTAGAGAGTAGAGAGCAGAGAGTAGAGAGTAGAGAGTAGAGAATAGAGAGTAGAGAATAGAGAGTAGAGAATAGAGAGTAGAGAATAGAGAGTAGAGAGTAGAGAGCAGAGAGTAGAGAATAGAGAATAGAGAGTAGATATAGGGAGAAAGTGGAAAGGAAGAGAGGCTTAAAGATAGGAAGGGAGGAAGAAGTAATAGAAATAGAATGATGATGACTATAACGAAAAAGATGAAGAAGAGGAAGGTGAAATTTCTACACCTAATAACACATACCTATAGTCTATATAACATGTAATATACTCCAATAAGGTGTACCTCTACTCTAATAACATACAATTCTAAACCTAATATCATGGACTTTGGAGCAGTCAACATTATAGCTTGAAGAAAGTTTTATTACAGTGTTTCTCAAAACTATTCAAACCAGCGCGACAAAATGGTTCAAACCAGCGCGACAAATTGTTTCGAACCACACTAGCAAAAATTAAACAAACCAATGATTCAAAAACTTTCGTACCGCTTCGCACAGTCTTTCAAAGCAAATGTCATAATGTTTCACCTCAACTTTCATTAGAATTCAATATTCTAAAATCTTAAATCTGGACGATTGCCTCATATGTAGTCATTTGGGAGTCATGCAATACCAATTAAAGGTCAAAACGGACGGAACCGAACTAAACTGAACTAAACTAAACTGAACTAAACTGGGGTCCTTGTTATCCTGTATACAACAACTTGTTAGGGGTTATGTTTATTGGTTTGTTTAATTTTGCTAGTGTGGTTTGAATTGTTTTAACGCGTTGGTTTGAACCATTCTGTCCTCTTGGTTCGAAACATTTTGCCGCATTGGTTTGAATAGTTTTGATCACTGTATTGTATGTATTGTATCTATTGAGAGTGAGAAGAGTGAGAAGAGTGAGAAGAGTGAGAAGAGTGAGAAGAGTGAGAAGAGTGAGAAGAGTGAGAAGAGTGAGAAGAGTGAAAAGAGTGAAGAGTGAAAAGAGTGAAGAGTGAAAAGAGTGAAGAGTGAAAAGAGTGAAGAGTGAAAAGAGTGAAGAGTGAAAAGAGTGAAGAGTGAAAAGAGTGAAGAGTGAAAAGAGTGAAGAGTGAAAAGAGTGAAGAGTGAAAAGAGTGAAGAGTGAAAAGAGTGAAGAGTGAAAAGAGTGAAGAGTGAAAAGAGTGAAGAGTGAAAAGAGTGAAGAGTGAAAAGAGTGAAGAGTGAAAAGAGTGAAGAGTGAAAAGAGTGAAGAGTGAAAAGAGTGAAGAGTGAAAAGAGTGAAGAGTGAAAAGAGTGAAGAGTGAAAAGAGTGAAGAGTGAAAAGAGTGAAGAGTGAAAAGAGTGAAGAGTGAAAAGAGTGAAGAGTGAAAAGAGTGAAGAGTGAAAAGAGTGAAGAGTGAAAAGAGTGAAGAGTGAAAAGAGTGAAGAGTGAAAAGAGTGAAGAGTGAAAAGAGTGAAGAGTGAAAAGAGTGAAGAGTGAAAAGAGTGAAGAGTGAAAAGAGTGAAGAGTGAAAAGAGTGAAGAGTGAAAAGAGTGAAGAGTGAAAAGAGTGAAGAGTGAGGAAAGTAAGTGACAGTGCGAGTTGTGAGCCGTGACAATCCTTGTGTGCAGGACATGATGAATGGTTCTGCCTGCAGTACAGAACGGAAACACTGAGTTGAGCAGATGGGCCAGGCTCACATGTTCTATGTCTACGACTATAGTGTGCAGACGAAACCAGGCGGGATACATGATTAATGTATTACTAATCATGCATAAGACCGTATGACGTTTTGGAGGTCGCATCCGATGCACGATGATGTATAACGTGTGAGCTCGGTCCTCTGAACCAATGATGTTGAAGACCGGTAACGGCATTCCAAGAATAGAAACATTCGGGACAATCGGAAAGGTTCATATTGGAGCTCCGGAAGGCGATGAGTTCCGGATTGAATGCAGGAATTAGTTCTAAAGAGAACTAAATATATATCTGGGATCCCGGTAATGTTTGAAAGGGTATCAATTGTGAGTACAGATTACTGACATGTGGTTTAGAGAAAGAATATAAGTGATTTAAGATGAATACTGAAGTACTGTACTTGAGAGAGTTATTGGAGGCCAATGCCATAACAATTCCAGATTATACGAGGGTTTATGCGAACGCTCAACAACTACTGCTTCCACCAACAATACTGAACCTATTCAATGTACTATACAATGTACTATAATGTACTATACAATGTACTATAGTGTACTATACAATGTACTATAGTGTACTATACAATGTACTATAGTGTACTATACAATGTACTATAGTGTACTATACAATGTACTATAATGTACTATACAATGTACTATAATGTACTATACAATGTACTATAATGTGCTATACAATGTACTATAGTGTACTATACAATGTACTATACAATGTACTGCTCTACTTGTTGCGAAAGTTCATAAAAACTCACATAGACTGGAACGCCTATCTTGTTTCTCCTCAAGAATCCTTCTTTAATGTATTCTTAACTTGTGAGACTTATATAGACTAGAATATCTGTCTGTGGTCTATGTCGATCTCCTATTTATATATTTTGGGATCCTTGAATTCCGTCCTCCTATACAGGACTTGTTAATCCATTGTCTGAAATCAAAACCTTATGACTTCTGATGCCAAGACCCGGTTTAAACTATGTAGATTCTTTAACTCCAGCTCAGCTAGGAATGCTGGGGNCACTTGAGTTGATGTGTTTACTTCAGACATAGGCGGAGCCTCAATGTCAGTACAAGGAGATCTGGTGGGTCTGGATCTGGGAGGCATCTTGGTGTGTCTCCCTAGGTAGAGATATTTGATTAGTTCACTTATGAAAGGTGTGGCGAAGGCCTCATTATATATATGGGAGTCGGCCTTCACTGACCCTTGGTTGTCAGGACAACCACGGGTGGGGAAACTAGTAGCGACGTGCCCTGCAAGCCTAGGGCGCCGTGCGCGCTCTTATTCGGTGCTATTTTCCAACAAACTATCCGACTGCACATACACATTTCTCGGAACCTTATGAGACTTACCCTTCTCCTATTCCGTGTTGAAAGTGAGCAATGAATGATCATTTCAGAAAAGGAAGGCGCACACTCATGAAAATCCTAGAGTGTGCTATACTTACT
>NKZI01002160.1:0-60352 GCA_002370645.1 Metschnikowia sp. 00-154.1 | reverse complement strand
TGAGAGAAACGTGGAACCGAAAAACTCTCCACCAGAACAATGGTAGGGATTGTTCTGGAATATTTGAAAGGGGCCATCTATGCACGAAGTGCCCTGATGGCCAAACGCCGTATCACCATTGTAACATTCGGATTGAGAGGCTTCATAATACCTTCATAGGCAGGGCCTTGCATATGGTGGATCTAACAGTATGAGTGAAATATAATCCAGTACTGAACCTCCTACAATTTTTTTTTATGCCAATACTTAGGGTCTAAAATATCAGACCAAGCCAAACTATATAAAATTCTCAATTGGTCTAATTATTAATTTGGGAACGGATCTCGATATGATATTGGGTAAGGTTAGGTGGCATGGCCGGAAACTAGGATAAACCGGGGGGAAAAGGGGGGGGGGAAGGGATGCGAAAGCGTAGAAACACCCGTACACCAGGCTACATCAGCATAAAAAGGCCCAACGCAAATGACCTTTTTTTCGCCTTTTGCCTTGTAAAAAATAAGTTTTCTGGAATCCTGGAATTCCGGGCTTCACGATTCATATTTTTGTATCGAGAATCATTGCTTGGTATACCTTTGGAGATCCTGTAGTTGGGGAATTCCGGCTAATTCCGGCCAAGATATCGCATACCTTATCAGGATCAGTGCTCATAATTATTAATTATATTAGTATATCAGAAAAAGTAAGCACAGTATGGCATTATGTCTAATTTTACTCTATGGTGACTATTGAAAAGCCAAGTACCTAGCAACAACTGGTTGACTAGGCGACGCCGTTGTCAAATACTTCAGTAGCTCGGATTCATCCCTCTGGAGAATCATCAACAAAAAAACATACTAAACAGAGTACCTGGCATAACAACAAGAATCTACCAAATTTATTATATAAATACATATATTTACATATGTAATGAAATTAGAGAATTTCTATTTTTCAGCCTATGTTTTTTAGTATATGTATTGATATACAGGGATATGTAAGTTAGACCTTACATGACCAAAGTAGATTAGTCGGTGCGAGGCTGGTGAAAAGTTTTCACCCACTAGGAACCTGCACACAGCGTATCCCTGTCGTGTATACAACGTGTCAGGCTGGTGAAGACTTTTCACCCACTGGTGACCTGCACACGGTTCGTCACTGTCCTGCATCCAACGCATCCTCAAAGTACTCTGACTCCGAGTATGCTAAGTACTTGTTGACACTATTTTATATGTTGAATTAGTTCATTTTCGTATCATACTCAAAATTGAATTAGGGAATAGACCGGAGAAAAATAGGTAATATTAAAGCTGCCATTAAGAAACTTTTTCTGCATGTACAATCAGCTGTTAATGAGATATATAGGTTCCGACTGCACACAACCCCACAATCCCTAGTAAAAAGGTCCAACAAATCTTTTGAAAACAAACTAAACACTATATTGTGTAATGTGATGATGTGGTGTTATGATGATGTGGTGTTATGATGATGTGGTGTTATGATGATGTGGTGTTATGATGATGTGGTGTTATGATGATGTGGTGTTATGATGATGTGGTGTTATGATGATGTGGTGTTATGATGATGTGGTGTTATGATGATGTGGTGTTATGATGATGTGGTGTTATGATGATGTGGTGTTATGATGATGTGGTGTTATGATGATGTGGTGTTATGATGATGTGGTGTTATGATGATGTGGTGTTATGATGATGTGGTGTTATGATGATGTGGTGTTATGATGATGTGGTGTTATGATGATGTGGTGTTATGATGATGTGGTGTTATGATGATGTGGTGTTATGATGATGTGGTGTTATGATGATGTGGTGTTATGATGATGTGGTGTTATGATGATGTGGTGTTATGATGATGTGGTGTTATGATGATGTGGTGTTATGATGATGTGGTGTTATGATGATGTGGTGTTATGATGATGTGGTGTTATGATGATGTGGTGTTATGATGATGTGGTGTTATGATGATGTGGTGTTATGATGATGTGGTGTTATGATGATGTGGTGTTATGATGATGTGGTGTTATGATGTGGTGTTATGATGTGGTGTTATGGAGTGGTGTTATGGTGTACTGATGTGGTGAAGGTTGCATTAGTGGTAGTGTAGTTGCAATTTAGACGGCCTCGGGCTCAATGCAGGCGTAAAACCCAAATGCCTTAGATAGCCATTGCCAAGCATTTTTTTTGGCGCGAGATAAGAGCGCTTTTCTCGACGGGGATCTCGTGTGCAGGTCCGGCCCCACCGCGCTCCAAAGAATTTAGTGTTAGTGCGCCAGCCATGACCTTTTCCTGGCCCAGCCATGACCTTTTGCCGGCTCCAGCAACGCGCCTGACTAGCTATTTCCGGAACTCCACCATTGCACTCCACCATTTCAGTAATCACAGTAATCACAGGATTACAGTACTCACAGTACTCACAGTACTCACAGTAATAACAGTAATAACAGTAATAACAAGTCACACAATACCCCACCCACTAATTCCATCATACCTTTTCAATATCCCATTCTTCTACTAATATATAAGTCACACGACAATTAACATTAGAAGGGTAGGATTTAAGAGTCAGAAGAATTAATGTGGTGTGTAGTAGTATAGTATAGTGTGTAGTAGTATAGTATAGTGTGTAGTAGTATAGTATAGTGTGGTATAATATAGTGTGTTGTAATATAGTGTGTTGTAATATAGTGTGTTGTAATATAGTGTGTTGTAATATAGTGTGTTGTAATATAGTGTGTTGTAATATAGTGTGTTGTAATATAGTGTGTTGTAATATAGTGTGTTGTAATATAGTGTGTTGTAATATAGTGTGTTGTAATATAGTGTGTTGTAATATAGTGTGTTGTAATATAGTGTGTTGTAATATAGTGTGTTGTAATATAGTGTGTTGTAATATAGTGTGTTGTAATATAGTGTGTTGTAATATAGTGTGTTGTAATATAGTGTGTTGTAATATAGTGTGTTGTAATATAGTGTGTTGTAATATAGTGTGTTGTAATATAGTGTGTTGTAATATAGTGTGTTGTAATATAGTGTGTTGTAATATAGTGTGTTGTAATATAGTGTGTTGTAATATAGTGTGTTGTAATATAGTGTGTTGTAATATAGTGTGTTGTAATATAGTGTGTTGTAATATAGTGTGTTGTAATATAGTGTGTTGTAATATAGTGTGTTGTAATATAGTGTGTTGTAATATAGTGTGTTGTAATATAGTGTGTTGTAATATAGTGTGTTGTAATATAGTGTGTTGTAATATAGTGTGTTGTAATATAGTGTGTTGTAATATAGTGTGTTGTAATATAGTGTGTTGTAATATAGTGTGTTGTAATATAGTGTGTTGTAATATAGTGTGTTGTAATATAGTGTGTTGTAATATAGTGTGTTGTAATATAGTGTAGTGTAGTGTAGTGTAGTGTAGTGTGGTACAGTACAGGAGTGAGAGTGCAGTACAGTAGAAGTAAAAGTTTATTTAAATAGTGTTGGTTTTGGTAATGTGAGGTATATAGAAAGGGGTATAGAAAGGGGTATAGAAAGGGATATAGAGTGGGGTATGATGACGGCTTGATGACGGAATGATGACAGCATGGTGATTGGTGATGATGGTGATTGGTGACGATGGTGATGATGATGATGATTGCTGATTGGTGGTGTGGTGCTGTGGACCTGCGGAGTCAACACGGCTGAGGGAGTTGGGGCGAGTCATCTGTAGAATGCGATGAGGAGTGCATGCAACGCGGACCCGGCGTGGACCTGCACCAAAGTCTTAGCGACTCTTATCTTCCCCAGGGTTTGCAAAATGCCGTGGCTCTTACTCTAGCCGCAAGGGAACAACGTGAGAACGATGTGAGACCGATGTGAGAATGATGTGGAGAGGGAAGGAACCTAATGGGGTCGTGGCCGTACCAACTTGTTTCAAACACCTAACCATGTCCCGGGCTTTTGCTCTTTCCCCACCACCACCTCCCCTCCTCACCCCGGGGGTCTTGGCCCTTGGGGTGCCCCTCAAAGATACAAGGCATTTAGGCAAAGTGGAGAGAAGACTGACCACGCACTATATGGCTGTCTGCAGGAGGGGAAAGAATTTTGTCGAGGTTTTTAGAGGATTGTCGAGGTTCGCGAGGCGGTATATGCAGGTTAATCATGCATGGTCATGCACGCATTCGAGTCGGTTTTTATTTTATTTTTTTTTTCCTTTTCTTTTTATTTTTATTTTTATTTTTTTTTTTTTGCTTCATCTCTTAAACCCCCCCAATGATATATTGCCAAGCTTCGCAGCCCCACCGGTACTTTTTTTTTGATCTTTTCTCTGCTCGCTCGTTTATTTCAGTCTTTTCATCCATGACTGATCCTGAGAAAAATCACGAATATGATGATGTGCTCTCGCGTCATACAGCAGAGTATAATCTCTCCGTACAAATGTCCAACCCCCAGTTCCAGTCCCAAGTGGAAAAGGGCCAGGAGTTGAAGAAGGCCTTGGAGGCCCGCCACTTATCGATGATTGCCATTGGTGGTGCGTTGGGTACGGGTTTATTGATTGGCACTGGGTCTGCGTTGAAGTCAGCGGGGCCTGGAGGTGTTTTTGTTTCCTATTCGGTCATTGGCTTTGTAGTGTTCATGGTGCTCAGTGCCTTGGGCGAGGTGGCTACTTTTATACCATTGGCTGATGGTTTCGCGGGCTACCTCACCAGATATGTGGATGAGGGTCTCGGCTTTGCATGTGGATACATTTACTTGATCAAATACTTGTTGCTTCCTGCCAACCAGTTGGTGGCTGGCTCCTTGGTTATGGCCTATTGGGTGCCAACAGATAAGGTTAATCCGGGTGTTTGGATCACCATTTTCTTGGTGGTAATTGTGGCCGTGAATGTATTGGGAGTCAAGTTTTTCGGAGAGATTGAATTCTGGTTATCGTGTTTGAAGGTGCTTACATGTATTGGGCTTATTATCCTTTTGCTTGTGATTGCCTTGGGTGGAGGCCCTACTAAACACCGTTACGGCTTCCAGTTCTGGCGCAACCCGGGTGCTTTCAATATCTATCAGGACTCATCACGTGACATCAATATTGAAGGCTCTAAAGGTCGTTTCGTGGCCTTCCTCTCGGTGCTTGTGACCTCTATCTTTGCTTATACCGGTTCGGAGTTGGTGGGTATTACGTTTGCCGAGTGTGCACGTCCCAGAAAGGCCATTCCTAAGGCCATCAAATTAACCTTCTACCGGATCTTGGTGTTCTATGTCTTATCGGTGTTACTTTTGGGAATGTGTGTTTCGTCCAAGGATCCATTACTCTTGAACAGCAAGGGCACTTCTGCCTCGGCCTCCCCCTTTGTCATTGCCATTGCCAACGCCCGCATTGGAGGCTTGAACCACGTGGTCAATGCATGTATCTTGATCTTCGTGATGTCGGCTGCCAACTCCGACCTCTACATCTGCTCCAGAACCATCTATGGGCTTGCTGTGGCCGGCTACGCACCCAAGTTCTTCGCCAAGACAAATCGCATGGGTGTACCTTATTATGGTATAGTGCTTGCATTCCTCTTCTGCTGCTTGGCATACATGACCGTGGACCAATCGTCTTCGGAGATCTTCACCTACTTCGTCAACATGGTGTCGTTGACCGGCTTGATCACGTGGGCATGTATTCTCTTGCTTCACATGAGATTCATGAAGGCGTTGAAGGCACAAGGATTCGACCGGAAGAAGGACCTCGCATACTGCTCGCCCTTCCAGCCTTATGGAACATACTTTGCGTTTGGCGTGACGATATTCATTATCCTCATCAAAAACTATACTGTGTTCTTATCGGGCTCGGGCGGGTTCCCTTACAAGACCTTCATTACGGGCTACATTGTGCTTCCCGTATTCTTCATTGCCTACATCTCTTACAAGGTGATCTACAAGACGAGATTTCTCCGCGTGGACGAGATCGACTTGAACACCTATAGAGATGTGGTGGATGCGGAGGAGGAGAAGTTCCGGGCTCAGGATGAGGAAGACCGTGCTGTCAGAGAGGCCCAGGGCAACCCCAAGGACATCAAGTGGTTCTACGAGAAGGCTTTTGGATGGATCTTCTAATTCCTATATTTAGACTTAGACTTAGACTTAGACTTAGAGTAATGAGAGAATGGAATGAGAAATTAGTGATGAATCAAAAAATAGAGTCTGGAGGGGAAGAATGAGGGAGGGTCTAAACTAAGAGGTAGCAGCAGATACAGGTAGCAGCAGATGCATTCTGTTTATGGTAGTGACTCTTCTGTACTGGGAATAAGACTAGCAATGACAGTATGACTGGGACTAACCAAAGAGCAGGAGAGGCAAGAAATCTCCATCACTGGTAGTAGTTCATTGAGTAGTAGTTCATTGAGTAGCCTAGTAGTAGTCTAGTTAGTATAGTTAGTAGTATAGTGTATGTTGAGCGAGACCAGTTCATGAGTAGTGGGTATAGAAATAACACACTGTACATCACATAAATACAACCTTATTAAGTCTGTAATGTTAATGTCTGGACCACTTGATTATGAAAGTCCAGTAAAAAGGATTAGAGTCCATGAGTTCAGTATCAATACCACAACACTATCCATAATGCTAGACCACAACACTACCAGTACTCGACCACTATACTTCAATTTGGAATCGTGTGTAAAGATTCAGTAAACTGGCTTGAAATGCTAGTCCCACTAAAGTAGTCTCTAAATATCAGTAATGGTAATCACACTAAAGTAGTCTCTGAATATCAGTAATGGTAGTCCACTAAAGTAGTCTCTGAATATCTCTAACGGTGAAGTAGTAGCCTAGAAAGATAGTAGGTAGATAATGGGTAGCTTCTGACCTAGATTCGTACTTTAGAATTGTATGCATATGGATAATAGGACAAGCAGTATTGACAGTGATAGGATGCGTTAAACAAGAGGGGGGGGGGGGATTAGTTGAAAGAATGTTTGAATAGGATTAGGTCTCATTTTCAAGCGTATGATTTGTTCGACACCTTCAACATATTTTAATACTTTGTGATATCTTGTAATTTCTTGTAATTTTTCTGGTAGTTCGGTATAAGTCAGGATATTGATAGCGTAGTTCTTGAAACTAGAGTTGTAGGTTTCCTGAATCTCTAAAAACGCCAGCTTCAATTTCATTGTATTGTCAATGGAAGTAAAATTCCAGTTTATCTTGGTCGATTATTTTGTGTTCAAGATCTTCCTCAAGGGACTTTTCAAATTCTTCATATGAGAGGCATAACCATAGCCATCCATGCCATGCCATACCATATCATATTAGTATAATCCATAGTATAGTCCATAGTATAATTCATAGAAAGTCTTTAGTCTAGTCCATAGTCTAGTCCAAAGTATTGCGTTGCAGTTTGTATTGGGTCGAGGTATAGTTCATAGTATGTTCATAGATCATAATATAGTCCATACTATTATTCCCGTAATATAGTACATATGAACCATATTCTATAGTCTATCTCTGAAAATACCAGCTTCGATTTCATTGTATTGTGAATGGAAGTAGATTTATTCTAGGTCTTCTTGGTAGCATATTTCTAGTGGATTTTTTGTCTTAGTAGATTCTCCATGTAAGTAGTTCTCATTTGGTCTTGGTAGACTTTTCATGGTAGACATCATTTCATAGGTATTGATTTAAATTTGGGACATGTTCGAGGAGTAGAGATGGCTTTAAGGTACTATCTTACTATGATCATAAAATCCTGCTTTGGTAATGGTCATGATTTTATTGTATAGTATGGTCTAAAAGATATGTTGTATTTTGTATGGTATAGGCTTATAGTATTATGTTGCCAAGTAGGTTAATAAATCTTCAAGGTAGAAAAAAAAGAGGGATTCCTGTTCTTATATAGATTCCCCCCGCTTTTGTGTGCATGCGGATGCATATTTGCTGGAACATCTGAAACAAGGAGTGTAAGAAAATTGCTGAAAAAAAAAAAAAAGAAAAAAAAAAGAAAATATATAAACCCGCATCAATTCCCGAGTCCACCATCCATCATTCCTCTTACTCTTCACCAAGTTCATTACCAGACCTTTGTTTGTGATACGAATTTATGAAATTACTAACCCAAGCTTCCAAAATTTACTCAACCAACCGGATCAACTCATTAAGAGAAATACACCTTGGAGCTGGTGTCTGAACTCTTGACCTATTCTTTTTTACCGCCCATTCTGCCGCCCATTTTCCCACTCCATTGCCCCACTCTCTAATCAAAAAAAACTTTCTAAGTAGAGTTGGAGACGGTGGAGTGGAGTGGAGTGGAATGGAGTGGAGTGGAATATGGAGTACTAAAGCAGGGTGGGTGGATATATCTATTATAGTACAACAGCATATAGATTATTATAGTACTAGGTATAGTGCCACAGTATATAAATTACTATAGCACTGCAGTACTATAGGGCGGGGTAGTCACGTGACCTGCAACGCAGTTGAAACATCTCACGACATGGAAGCAGAAGCAGTATGAACTCAAACGGCATCCAGACCGCGCCGCTTGTGGGGCTGCCCCTAGAACCATTGGATGCTCTCCGCACGCCCGCAACCACGTCCCCCCGCGGAGAGCCTGTTTCAGCAGACTCGCCTCTAACGCAGGTGCCGGCCAATCAGACCCTCGCCCTGCACCTCCCTCACAACTCCTCCCACCGAGGCGTGCACCGAATGTCGCCGCTAGCGCATGACTCCGAGCTGTTCCTGCTGCTGAACCCCTCGCTCCTGGCTGCCATGCTCCCGTTCCAAGAACTGCAGCTCAAGCTCTCGGAGAACGTGCACAAGATCGAACTGGATGTATCATCCATATCCCAGGACATGGTGTACTTGCGCCATGTAGTAGACTTCCAGAACCTGAAGATAGAGAAGCTTACGCTGCTCGTAATAGACCTTCTTCATAATAAGGATGTTTCTGGGATTATTGCGCTGCTCCAGGAGATCCAGACGAGCGATCCGTTTGGTGTGGATGATGCTCATGATTCGGTCAACGACTCACTCCTGGACTCGGTGCACGACCCATCTTCCATTTCGTCTCTCCAGTCTCTGGGCGTGTTGGCTGGAGAAATGGACCGTCAGATTCACCAGGTGGCACAGGCGGCGGTGCAGGCTCAGAATAAGCCCGAGAAGAAGACTCGCAAGTTAAGGTATAAGGAGAAGAACCAGTTCCAGAGTCTACAGAGCCAGCTTCAAAGTCTACAGGGACACCATCTGGATCTACAAAAATTGAACCTACAGGGACAGAATCTACAGGGACAGAATCTACAGACTCAGAATCTACAGAGCCAGAATCTACCGAATCAGAATCTACAGGGCCTAAATCAGCTAAATCAAAGCCAGTATCAGAACCTGAACCATCACCAGAACCAAAACCATCATCAGAACCAAAACCACCATCAGAACCAAAACCACCATCAGAACCAGAACCAAAACCAGACTCAAAACCTGCAGTTACGGAACTCTCCTCTTCTGAACCAACAACTCCAGGGCCAGAACGAACTGAACCAAACATCTCCGCCCATTCTGCAGCACCATATCCACTCCCACCACGAAAACCTGCCCCAAATGCTAGATCAGCAGCTACAAGATCAACAGATGCAAGACGAGCTTGGTCACTCATCCAATGCACAGCAGTCGCTGTCCAAACAGGACGACGAACAGGACCTCAGCCAGGACGAGAAGGAAATGTCCGTGGTGTCGATGCCCGGGCTCGAGGTGGTCAACATCAACGAGATCGGAGGCCGTAAAAGACCCAAGGTAGAGATCGATTTCCTCCACAACCCCATGACCGTCAAGGAAATCTACGATGAGTTCACCAAGGGGTTCCGTGGCCAGCCTCCGTTACGTGAGATGGACGAGCGCTTTGGAAAGCATCAGTGGAGAGGCGACTCGCGGTCCAAGGAATCCAAACGCTTCCAGCGCAGAAAGAAGTTGTGCAATGCCATCGAGAGAGGCATGGAGAAGTATGGCAAGTCGCAAGAAGAAATCATGAACTATATCGAGGAGTTCCGTGGCGATAAGTCGCTAACCTGGGTCATGAACGGCCACTTGCCAAGTGATCTATTGGAGTAAGAGACAGAAGCAGATCAATAAGGCAAAGGCAAAAAAAAAACAGAAGCCAAGACTAGGGGGCAGGAAGGCCTGGAATTTAAGCCATTATAAATTTATTGGCCGGGTTTAAGCCATGCTTGCTCTTTTAGAACAATTTTCAGAAATTTCTGTACATCCATGGTGTGTTCATGGTGTGATCACGGTGTGCTGAATTCACGAGTCTTACTTAAATGACGGTCAAAATGGCCAACCAAAATGGACCAGATTCTCAAACTACAGACTTCACAGATGGCTTGGCTCAGGTATTACTGATCAGTTACTAATGTAACTGTTATTTCTGAAGTCACAAGGAACTAATACGGTGAGTCAGAATTATAATGGACGAGCTCTTTTCAAAGCAGCCAGACATCCAAAGCATTACTGACGAGGTAACAGAACTAGCCTTTCCAAAACTCTCTTCGTGGAAAGTGCTATTCTGAAGTCTATTACCAAAATCAGCCATTTCTGAATAACCTACTGAAAATGGTTCTTACTGAAATAAAGCACTTCGGAATCATATTTGAGGCGAGTCAATTGTTACTGGAGTCTACTACCCAAACCAGCTATTCCTGAATCAGTGATGACAGAATAACGCATTGTGGAAATGAGCCACTTTGAAATCAGCTACTGCAGTAAATCACGGGAATGAGCCAATGGGACTTTCCTGAAATTGTCTTCACTGGAATAGGGCCTTACTGAAGTGAGGTATCACTGAAATCTACCATTGGAATGAGTCATTACTGGTATCAGATTGATTTTGATCAGTCTAACTTTGATCAGTTATCATCGAAGTCTTTACCGAAATATGTCATTACTAAGATAGGTTACTGAGATGGTTTACTGAGATGGGGATTACTGGAATTACTCTTTCTGAAATGAGCTCTTACAGAAATCGGTCAGTTCTAAAGAGCCCAAATGAGAACAGTTTCGATAAGTCCATTACTTCATTGGAGTCACTTCTCGAATCCGTTGTTGTTGCAAAAACCTTCTGCCACACTGAATCAGTTGATACTGGTATAAGGCATTCCTATAGTGAGCCATTACTGTAGGTTTTTATTGGAGGGTCCATTCTAGAAATCAGTGATTTCAAATATGCCAATCCGAGTCACTTAGAAGTCCATTACTGAAGTTTTTCAGAAGTCTACTCGAAAATCTATTCAGAAGTCTACTCAGAAGTCTACTACTGAAGCATTCCTGAAGCATTGAAGCATTAGTGAAACATTCCTATAATGACTTATCAATTCTATTACTGAGATGAGCCATCCATAAAGTGGGCCATTACACAAATCTACCGTCGAAATGAGTCTCATGAAACCAAATCTATTACTAGAAATCAGCCCTGAAACCAGTGATTTCTGAAGTCTATTATCGGAGTGTGGCATCCAAGTCAGTTTACTGAAATCTTCTTACTGACACCTTTTGCTGATACCTTTTTACTGACACCTTCTTACTGAAATCAGCCATTAGAGCCTATTACTGTGATCGTCTCACTCAAATGACCATCACTGAAGTCTACCACTAAAATGAGTCATTCTCAAGAAGGTTTATCTGGGGACTTACCTGAATACTGTTTCTTGGTTTAAGGTATTCCTGAAGTCACCTTCCTCCAATGGTCATTACTGAAGCAGTACTAACAGTAATCCTGAGATTGAGTCATCACTGACCATTTTCCGAAATAGGAAATACTAAAGACCTATCCAGTCCGAAGTCCATAACGTCCACTGAATGAGATATCACGGACACCAAAACTGGAATTGAGACTAGAACTGAAACTAAAGCCGGAACCGGAACCGGAACCGGAACTGGAACTGGAACTGGAACTGCCCTTGAAGAACTGGGAGCAACGAGAGATGGCGCGACATTGCTGAGACATTTTCGCAACCATCCGGAAGTCACGTGCTTAACTACCATGGCCCACCACCGAACAAAAACAGTGGCGTCGGTCGCAAGGGCCTCAGATTTGTCTTATGGGGTCTCTTTCCCAAGGGCCACGTGGAAATGTCCAGGTCTGGGTGTCGGGGCTCGGCCCGGCATATTGGAAGATTCTGGAACCTTCTCCCGGCCCGGTCGGGTAACCCGCGAAAAATTTCCAGGGCACTAGTTATACCGCGGAACTGGCTGGCAAAATTCTTCTCCTTTCACCACCCCAAAAACTTCCCTAGAAAATGTTGGCTGCCAAAAAGAACTGCCAGAACGCCGCCAAGCGGTTCGTGCGTTTCCAATCGTCTGCCCCAAGCGGTCCCGTGATCGGTATCGATTTGGGAACCACCAACTCGGCTGTTGCTGTGATGGAGGGCAAAGTGCCTAAGATCATCGAGAACTCCGAAGGTGGAAGAACCACTCCCTCCATTGTTGCTTTCACCAAGGAGGGTGAGCGTTTGGTGGGTATTCCTGCCAAGCGTCAAGCTGTGGTGAACCCAGAAAACACTCTTTTCGCCACCAAGAGATTGATTGGTAGAAGATTCGAGGACAAGGAGGTGCAGAGAGACTTGAGTCAGGTGCCATACAAGATCGTCAAGCACGAGAACGGAGATGCTTGGATCGAGGCCAGAGGCAAGTCCTACTCTCCTCCTCAAATCGGAGGCTTTGTCTTGAACAAGATGAAGGAGACTGCTGAGGCTTACATGAACAAGCCTGTGAACAACGCTGTGGTCACCTGTCCAGCCTACTTCAACGACGCCCAAAGACAAGCCACCAAGGATGCTGGTAAGATTGTTGGCTTGAACGTCATGAGAGTGGTCAACGAGCCAACTGCTGCTGCCTTGGCTTACGGTTTGGAGAAGAACGACGGTGAGGTCGTGGCTGTATTCGACTTGGGTGGAGGTACTTTTGATATTTCTGTCTTGGACATCGGAGCCGGTGTGTTCGAGGTCAAATCCACCAACGGTGACACCCACTTGGGAGGTGAGGACTTCGACATTGCTGTGGTCAGAAACATCGTCGAGACCTTTAAGAAGGAGTCTGGTATTGACTTGGAGAAGGACAGAATGGCCATCCAAAGAATCAGAGAGGCTGCCGAGAAGGCTAAGATCGAGTTGTCTTCCACTGTCTCCACCGAGATCAACTTGCCATTTATCACCGCCGATGCTTCTGGTCCAAAGCACATCAACCAAAAGATCACCAGAGCTCAATTCGAGTCCATGGTCGAGCCTTTGGTCAAGAGAACCGTTGAGCCATGTAAGAAGGCCTTGAAGGATGCTGGTTTGAACACCTCCGACATCTCCGAGGTTATCTTGGTTGGTGGTATGTCTAGAATGCCAAAGGTTGTTGAGACCGTCAAGACCATCTTCGGTAAGGAGCCATCTAAGGCCGTCAACCCCGATGAGGCCGTGGCCATGGGTGCCGCCATCCAAGGTGGTATCTTGGCCGGAGAGGTCAAGGACGTTGTTCTTTTGGACGTCACTCCTTTGTCCTTGGGTATCGAGACCATGGGAGGAGTGTTTGCTAGATTGATCTCCAGAAACACCACCATCCCCGCCAAAAAGTCGCAAATCTTCTCCACGGCCTCTGCAGGACAAACCTCCGTCGAGATCAGAGTGTTCCAGGGTGAGAGAGAGTTGACCAGAGACAACAAGTTGATCGGTAACTTCACCTTGTCTGGTATCCCACCTGCACCTAAGGGTGTACCTCAAATCGAGGTTTCCTTCGACATCGACACCGATGGTATCATCAAGGTTTCCGCCCGTGACAAGGCCTCCAACAAGGACGCCTCTATCACCGTTGCCGGCTCCTCCGGATTGTCCGATGCCGAGATCGAGAAGATGGTGCAAGATGCTGAGAAGTTCGCTGAGTCCGACAAGGCCAGAAGAGAGGCCATCGAGAACGCCAACAGAGCCGACCAATTGTGTAATGACACCGAAAACTCTTTGAACGAGTTCAAGGAGAAGATCGACCAGGCCGACGCTGACAAGCTTAGAGAGCAAATCGCCTCGTTGAGAGAGATTGCCGTCAAGGCCCAGGCCGGCGAGGAGGTGGACGCCTCTGAGTTGAAGGCCAAGACTGAGGACTTGCAGAACGAGTCGTTGAAGGCCTTCGAGAAGTTGTACAAGAACAACGAGAACAACTCTGAGGAGTCTTCCGAGCCAAAGAACTAGGTCAACGTCTAGGGTCTAAGTCTTCCTGTATATATTATCTTCAATCATGATGAATGTGTTTAAATTCCGTAGAAACTTAAGTGGTAAGCAGAAATATGAGCCTGGTCCACCACAAAGCCAAATTGCCTCTTGCGGCCATACCAAACGGAAAAAATTGTTTCCCGTCCGATCAATGTTAGCCAAGCCAGTTAGGGCCACAGTGAGTAATACAGTGGGAGACCATGTGTGAAATTGTGGTGCTGCAATCTTTTTGTAGTCAGCAAGTTCGTAGGCCGTAAACTCCAAGCACATGCGTACTTGGTACAAAAGCACTACGTACTGCCAGGGGATGCGCGGTACATGAGGCCGCATGGCTGCGAAACCTGAAACACGGGGCTAGGACTATATAAACACGCCTTTCCCCCAGATTGAGACCATACTAAAAGTACTAGAAGTCAGAAAGCACTCATAAAACCAGAGACTCATTGAATGCGTGAATACACTAGTATTAAAGGTACCGATTTGCCAAGATGTTAAATAAGTACTAAAGATTGAGTAGTACTAAAGACTGAGTGACTACTACTTAAGAGTCAGACAGACTACTACTAAAGAGACAGTGACTACTACTAGGTCTATTATGTCCAAAGACCAGGACTATTTTTTCGAGGCAGGACCGAGGCAGGGTTGAGGCGGAACTTAGGCAGGACTGGCCTTCAAGCGGATCAAATTTTTTCCAGGAAGGAACTATGAAAATTGCAAGTCTTAAAGATGGAGTTTTAGTTCGATCAACTAGTCATTATTCTGGGCCAAAGTCCTGCCTTAGTCATGGTTCTACCATCTACAAATGCCAGAATTGTTAGTATTGAGTAATTTAGCTTTTGTTTACTGAGTCTAAGCTTTGATGGCTTTGGTGGCTTGCCGATTGCGGGATTTCATTTCAGTCTTGGATGTTCACTTCTGGTACATAGTGCCCAGTCAAAAGGAAAAGCTTAATAAAAATTGGGACTATGATACAGAAGAAGTGATAGGGACAGGGACAAGACTAAGAAGAGAGTACGAAGAGGGAAGTGTTTGTGGATTCGATTCTCTCAACTCTATAAGGTAAACTCTGACACCGTCTGACATTGGTGGATATCGCTTTAGGATTGAGGCAAAGAGTGGAAAGGCACGAACCGGCAACTCGAGTGGCTGTGAATATGATCAAGACCATGGTCTGGAGATCCACGATTAATCTTCATTAAAGAAAATGACATGAATACCTGCTACCAATATCTATTTATAAAATGAATAGCGTTGGAATGTTCAGGGATGGAAATGCACAGGCGATACACTGGGATACTATTGAATGGTAAGGTGTGCACCCAGTACGTCTACAATGTTGGCTGTGGTTCAGAGGGGAATGAGGGATACTTACAAGGACTTGGATGGACTGCGTTCGACATATAAGCATCCTACTACGGTATTTGCGTGACTTTGGTTTGATCTTGGTATGAATGCAAATGCACCGTTTGACATTGATACGATGTATCACACTGGTATGATAAATGGCATGAGTGGATACTAAGATATATCAATTGGGGATTGGAACTTGATATACTGGCCTAGCAAGAAAGAGGCATTGGATTAAACTGTTGAGAATGAGATGACCGAGAAGGCCCAACGATGGCTTCATTTATCAGGCGATCATCATCAGAAGAGGTCAATTTGCTTACTGGTCTACATTGAATGACTTTCATTTTGGTCTACATTGGATGATTTAATTGAAATGACATTCAGTGCTGGCTGTGCTGTCTAGCCTTTATGATCATTTCTTGAGCTCAATTATTTGCATTTTTTTACTCATGGATCATGGATTGATTATTATGGAATTTTATGGATCCCAGATAAGTATGATCTTGGATGATATATGGATCTATTGGGTTTATGACTGGGTTCTTCCACAGAGATTATTGGTTACTCCTGGAGACCGGGTAATGAGGTAAGTGGAACCTTGGATGCTGGAGCTATACACCGAGCTTTTATCGGTGTCTCTTCTTTTGGGCATGACTGATCTCCGGCTGACGGTACCGTACCTCTCTACTACACTGCGTTGGCGGTCCAAAAGAATGTTGCTGGAAGCAGCATTGCTGGAGTACACGGAATGCAGAGCAAGGTCGGTGTCTGTGTCTGTGATTTCCGAAGTGTCGTCGGTATCGAACTCATCGGAATCATAGTTGAGCATATCTCCAAGCATGGAGCGGCGATTGAGCACCTTCTGGAACTCCAGCACATTGTCGTCTTCAAAACGAGAAGTGACGGATCTGGTTTCCGAGCTATGGATGGATGGGGCATCTGCTCCACTGTCCATGGTGTGCACAGAGCTATTATCATCTGCTTTCTGGGTGATGGCACTGGGCAAGCGAGGCATGTTGATGTCTATTTCGGCAATCTCCACTCTGGCGATGTTCGTTTTGGGGAATTCTGTTTCGAGGAAGTCTTTTTCTTCCTCAGGTTTATTTCCAAGCGTGGAGTGTCTCAGTAAAAGCTCAGACACGATATCGTCGGAATGGCGGAGGAAGAAATCTGGCACCGGCTCGTTGGCAAGAAGGGCCTGGAAAAGGAAGATTTCCTGCCTCAAGCGGATTCTCTGCAGCACCACATTGGAGAGATACGATTTCCACGTGCTCTGCAAAAGAGACTGTTCTGGATCATGGAATTGTTCTGCTTCTGGAACCAGGATTTCTGCAGTTCCCTGGAAATGTTTGGAGTATCCATGAAGTTCTTCGCATATCTTGTATCCGTGAGGAGGGGGAAGAGGAGCGGAGCTTGATTCCGAGAGAATGGCCAGTGAAATGGCCTTTGGCAATTGTCCTTGGAGATCGGGGACCGGGTTCAGTTCAAGACTGGAGACCTTGATGTCGGATTTCTGTTGGTTGATTTCGCCCAAATCCCGTTGTTGGATATTCAATTCTCGCTGTTCGTCGAGATAATTGGACAAGTGGTTATACTTGCCAAGCCGCTCGTTGGTGAGGTCAGAAACTTGGGCATTTATATCTGCACCTGCGGATCTTTTCAAGTCGTCAGACAAATGGTCGACTTTTTGGGCTCCTGTGAAGGTGGGGTTTTCTAGAGGCCCAGAGATGGCCAAGTTGCGGCGTACGCCGGGGTTCTTGGGGTTGAGCCGTTTCTTGCGCACCAAATTCTTCTGGCGTCTCATCTTGACGGTGGAAGTGGCTCTTTTAGGACCGGCCGAAAAGGTGAAGAGCTGGGCAAACCTTTTCTTGAGTCGGTGATACAATTGCCTCATGTACATGCGGATCTGGCGTGTTCTTCCGGTGTACCTGATAGCTTTTGCTCGTTTTAAGGAAGAGGCAGTATCGGAAACGGTGCATTCAGGAGCAGGAGATGACTTCTTTTTGGAAGTGAGTCTACGGCGAAGAGATGTGGCTCGAAGAGACCGACCGGTCCAACGAGAAGGGGCTTCTCTGAAATCCTCTGGTTTGGTGGAGAAAATGGTGGCCTGGGAGTCCATCAGGTTAGAGATATCTCTGACCAGGTCCGTCTTGCCATAGGCCTTGATGTTGGGTCCATAGAGCTTGGACAGCTTGGACAGCTTGGATTTGGACAAATCTGCCTTTGATGGGTCATCTCCACTCTTCCCAATGGGTTCACTCTGGCTGCTCTCCTCTTGGTCCCATTGGCCAGTGGAGCTGTGGGGTGCAGGAAGCGTGGTTTGGTTCAAGATGAACTGGGAAAAACGAGGAGGAACCTGGTTGAGAGAAGACCGGTTGAAGGATCTGGGAACAGACTGGACGGACCCCAGCCGGTCCAGCCGTGCACGTGACCGAGACCCATTCAGCTGGCTCGACCTACTCTTGCTCTCCATCCGTGCTAGCATGCTGAACGTGTTGACCAGCTGGCTATAGTTGGAGATGTTATAGTACGGGAGCGAGATCTCCATCAGTTTGTCCAGCTCAGTGTGGTCTGTATGAATGAGCAGGTCAGGCGAAGACTTCGACTCCAAAGATGGGCCTTTGGAGTGTGTCCATTTGGAATGAGGCTCCGACTCTTGGGATTCATGTGATCCTGGTTCTTGAAACTCTCCCAAAAGTTTCTTCTCTCTTGGCACTCCTGAAATTCTTGTTTCTGTCTGCCTTGAATTTCTTCCCTTGAGTTGTGTGTTTAGTCGGAGGGTATGGGGTTTCATGTCTGGAGGAGGACCCGAAGGACGGGCAAAGATCTGGGAGCTCCGGAATCCCGAAGAGGGACTGGAGTCTTGGCTGGAATTATTTTTCTGAGGAAAGTTTGGGATTGTCTGGCCAAAGGGTGCTTCTAGACCCGGGCCTTTTTGATGCTGGTTTTGCTGGGGGAACTTGTAGGGAGAACCGGGGGCAGTGGGGTTTTCGGAGGACCCCTCTTCGGCCATGTAACGCCGCCATTCCATGGACAGCTGGCTCATTTCGCTGATCAAAAAAACAGTCAGTTAAAAGATGGGATAGACGGTGGACAGATTGGACAGAGGAGAGCGATTTGATTGTTTCAGATGTGTTTCACAGATGTTTGACAGGTGTTTCAGATTGATTTGGGGTTGTTTCAGAATTCTGGTTGTTTCAGATTTAGTCGTGGTTTCCATGTCAATTTTGAGTGATCCCTAATGCGTCTGCAAAATAGATGGCTGGCTACGCGATGCTGTGTGTAGGTCGCCAATATAACATCCTGCATATAAAACACCTATTTATAGTGCATGAGCATATTCTCAGAAAGAAAAGTAGTAGGTTACACGTTAAAGTAGGAAATTGGAATTCATATAACTTTATAGCATAATCAGCTTAGTCAGCATACACATATCCATTACTTGACAGGAGCCAAACCCACGGCGTTCTTCTTCAAGTCGTAGACCGAGTAGTATTTTCTCAAGAAGGCGTCTCCGATAATGGCCATGTCTCCGATTGGCTGGAGGAAGTCCACTGGCGTGAATGCAGAAATACACGATCCGGAAACCTCCAAGATGTAGTCGTAAGGCGTCAAGGTGAAATTGTGGCCACCAAAGTTCAAAGTTAAGTCGGGCAAGCTTTCACGGGCATCACACTCCACCTGGTACTGACCGGACCAGCTCTTGGTGGCACCAATCTTGGAGTTGATAATCTCGGCCAAAGACGAAGGCAAGGTGATCAAGGAAGTTCCGGTATCAATGGCAGCACCCGTGCTGGTCAATTCGGCGTACTCGCCTCCCAATCCAATACCCTCAAAGCTAACCTCCCAGTATGCCTTTCTTCTCACAGGCAACCAGATGAGATCGCCCTGGAAGAAGGACTCGTCGTAACCTCCGAAAGTGACCACACCTCCGTTTTTATCATCATTGTTGGTGTCTCCGAGGTAGAACCCGAATTGCGGGCTCTCCCAAAGCCCCTGGTTGATGGCGTTGTAAATAGGAGGGACGATCTTGTTGACGGAGATGGTGTCGTAAGCCAAACCCAAGATTCCGTCAAACTTGCCAAAGGCAAAGGTAAGCCCTGGCTCGGAGGTGGCCTCGGCAAAGTCCTGGTTTGGAATCACCAACTCACCAATGGTCAAGTGGTCCTGCGACACATATCCCTCCAAGGATCCAGAGCCATATTGAATCTTGAACTCCGTGCCATTATTCTTGTAGGTGGAAGAGGCTGCGTGGTTGTACTTTGTGTGCAAGAGGCAGGCCAACGAGCCACACTCCTGCGAGGGCACCCACAAGTTGGACAGCCCAGTATCTAAGATGACCTTGAAGACCTGACCTGGCGTACCAAGCTGGACCTCGGTGAAGTATTGAGAATTCAAATAGTTGGTCAAGGGCGCTTCGTGGCTGGACGCTACCTCCACGAATGGAATCTGCGCCACCTGTTGGCCTGACTGGCGGTTGGCCTGGCCAAAAGCACTAATGTACTTGTCGGCCAAAGAGGACGTGTACATGTCGAAGCGGGCGGCATCGAGAGACTCCTCCACAGGGATTTTGTTTAAGTTGGTGGAGAAAGTTTTAGCGTCGGCGCCGAGAAGCGCCAAGGCAATTGCCAAGAGGCTGGAGAATTGCATAGTAATAAAACAAATTTCAGGTAGTCTAATGCCTTATCGAAGTTTTCTGGGTAGAAATATCAACTGGGGCCGTGAGTTTGTAAGCAGTAGATAATATTAGCAAATAATTTTAGCAGATAAGATAAAGGTGGCGAGCGTGGGTTTATATAGGGGTGACGCATGTGGAGGTGCGAAGCCGGAACAGTGCAGACGCACAGGACTGGTTATGCTCGTTTTGGTATGCTGCAAGAACACATTGGGGAGCACAGAATTACCCGAAACATCAGCGGTATGCACCTTTGAAACATAGGGGATTTGTACTTTTGAAACATAGGGGGCTTGCATCTCTGAAACACCAAGCAATATGTACCTCTGAAACATGGCGCCCACAAAAGCGGCAGCCCCATTATAAATACCCCCGTCCGCCCTTGTTCAACCGTAAACATTTCTAATCACAATGTCTTAGAGAGAAGCTAAAACAAGACAAGTGAGATTGGAATACACGCGGGTTCGGATTAGTGCCTATTAAGATTACTGAGTTCTTTCGGTACGAGATGTCTATTGTTCTATTGAGCTAAGAGAGTACCTGTTTACTGGGGATGGGTGTATTCGCAGCAGACTAGGGGGTTGCTGCAGGAAAAATGCCCTGGGGAGTTGCTGCACTGGGTGCAGGAACACCCACAGTCTTTGATCATGTTTATTTCCGTGTGAGGATCACACCCGTGCCTCCTCGCTATTGCAAAGGCCCGTGCCTCTCATATTGCAAAGGATTCTTCACACTGCAATCTTCAAAAGACACCATAATGTACCTTTGGCAGACTAGATGCTCTTGGAAAACTGCTCAATTGCTTTGTCATAGCCTTGTTCCCATTCCCAGAAAAAGTCCAGCTTACCGTATCTCTTGATGCTTTGCAGCTTTCTGGCAAGTTTCACTGCCTGTTTGCGCCCAATGAGGGCCTTGGCCTTGGCAAATTCAACCGAGTCGCCCCATGCAGTCTTGAAGCCCTCTTTATACTTCTCATGGTCGAATTTGCCCCCAGGACTGGTCTTCTTCCAGTAGTCCACATGAGCATTATACTCACGGTCGAGAATCTCCTTGAACTTCTTTTCATCTGGAACAGAAACGCGCGGTGCTTCAAAGGTGCCATATTGCTGCTTGAAGTCCCACTCACCGCCATTTCCAGACTCGAACTTGAATGTCCAAAAATACGAGCCGTAGGTGGCTCTCTCCCGGAACAAGCGGGTTTCTGTTTGGGCAAATTTCTTAACCAAGTCGGCCCGCTTTTGGTTTCCGGAATCGTTGGGGTCCACACCGCTCAATTTCCAGGTATTTCCATCAAGCACATTGGACCACTCACCCACCATAATGTCCACACCAGCACCCCCATTGGTGAGGTTTGTGAGGAGGTCACCGTTCAAGTCGTTGATGATTTTTTCAGCGTCCTTATTTCTGTCACTTTCGGAAAATGTCCGATAAACATGGTGGTCAAGCACTACACCTGCACAGTCCAGGCCCTGCTCCTTTTGCACCCATTCTACAAATTGGTTGGGCCACCAACCATCGGAAATCACCACGGGAACGGCAGAGTCCTGCAGGCGGATGGCTTTCAAGGCCATTGCATAGTACTGTTTTTGGTTCTTGGCGTCTTGGGAAAACTCCGACTCGTTGACGATTTGGATTCCTGCAATGTTCTCACAATTCTTCAAATCCTTGGCAATGAATTGCAATGCGTCAACGGCCAATTTTTGGTAAGAGGACGACAGCCAGAACTCTGCTTTGCCCCCTGAGGTTTCTCCCGAATGGTCGTTACCATTGGCACCTCCGGGCAACCCGTGCAAGTCAATCAACACGGAAATACCGTGCTTTCCTGCAGGCTCAATGTAATGGGACTTGATAATCTTCCAAGAGTTCTGGTACGCACCGGCAACTTCAGCGAATTTGGTGCCGTTAGTGAACTTGCCTCCGTCAACATTCCAATAGCCAATTGGAAGACGGATGCAATTGACTCCGTGATCTTGCAACCACTTCCAGTCGTCTTCGGAAGCATACGAAGTCCAATGTTTCTCTAGCTTCTTTCTGGCTTCGTCCTTGTTGGCTTGATAGTCTTTCTTTGTTGCCTGCAACTCAGTCTCAGTTCCATCGGGGAACTGAGAGGGGTAGATCCATTTTTCTCGGACAAAAGTGCTACCAAAATTGACACCAAAGTTGAGGCGAGATTGGATGATCTGCTTCTTGGTGATCTTTTCAGAAACGGCGTCGTCAGCCTTGGTAAGCCCGGAAATTGCATGGCTTTCAAGCTTGTGTACTATGGAAGAGAGTTTTCCCATGATGTCAAAAGTTTGTTATTGTTTAACGAATTTGATAAAGTGAGAAAGTGAAAATTGTTTGAAAATTTTGGGGGACTTTGATCCGAAATGTTCGAGTTCGCTAATTTGGTGTGGCCAGAATATTTCGGAAATTGGGGTTTATATACTAGGTGGGAGGGAATGATTGCTGCAACACGGGTGCGAGTCACGTGCCGCTGTGCCTGGTTTCAAGTGGTCATTGCCTGGTTTCAAGTGGTCATGCAAAAATAACCTGGCTCGTGACTACCAACCACTGTGGTTTGGTTGAGAAGAGCAGTGGGGTGAAATGTGGCAACTTCAAGCTGCGTAATATTTCCTGGAGTCAGATATACCCGGCGCACGTGATCAATCACATGGCTCCGCATAGCAGAGACAACATACCATGTGCATCTTCCTATCACGTGACCATTTGATCCATATCCTCACGTGACTCTATATCAAACATACGGGTTCTTCATGCCGTGGCCGTCCTTCTTCACCGAACTCTATCAAAAGTTTACAAAGATTAATACCCATGTGACATTCCTCAAGGCATTTTCACCCCAGACCATCCCCACCGTGGACCAGCTCTTCAAATTAGTCCCTGAACTCACCCTTCTTGACCTACAAATCATCAAGCACCTCTTGCCGGCAGGAGACGTGTCGTTTGACTACTTCGATGAGAATCAGCTTCTACTTGAGCATGTCGAAAAAGTCAAGTTTTCCTGGCTGAAAGGGTACGAGCAGAACCAGCCCAAAACGCTTGATGATGCTTACGATGTGGCCTCACGGGAATTTGCAGGTGAAAAACCAGAGAAGCAGCTACTTATTTTCGAGTTCTGTGATGTTCGTACACAGGGTATTGGGTCCAAATTAAAAGGAGCAAAAAACGGGTCCAAGCGGTCCAAGACAGAGAAAGGAAAAGAGCCTCTGCCTTTTTTCTCTACATCTAGCAAAATGGCATTGGACAGCCTTTCGCAACCGCAGCTCATGGCTATCATACAGGCCAGAAACACTCTGTTTCGGGAATGTGTGGATATGTTTTTGGCTCTGTTTCTGAGAGAATCCGAAGAGGAAGCCCCCATGAAGTCATTGGTTGAAACGTGTCTGGCCCAGATCCCCACACCACCCAAATTGGCAGACCCAGCTTCGCTATTGAGTGAGGAAACAACAGCCATCACAGGCGAAAAACCAGAGCTAAAAGAGATGGTGCAGATGCTCCAAAAGGAGCCGCTTTTTCGGGGCCAGATTAAGCTGATGCACACTCTTACCAAGGAACGTGCAGCACGGGTTGTACCCATGGCCCCAGGCCTTATACACAGGGACTTGACCGATGCGTTATGGCACTACAAAGGCGTGGATGTAGAGAATGCAGGCCTATATCTCCACCAAGCACAGGCACTCTCGGCCATCATCACGGAGAAGAAGCACGTGATAGCGCTGACATCCACGAGCTCAGGCAAGTCTTTGATATACCAAGTGCCAATTTTGAACGACATTCTTGCTGATACAGATATGGAGATCAACACCAAGAAGAGAACCACCACTGCTTTGCTTATCTTCCCAACAAAAGCATTGGCACAGGACCAGATGAGACACCTACGCGAGCTCATATCCTACCTTCCTCAAAAACGGCGGATTTACGTGGACACTTACGATGGAGATACGCCTTCGAAGGACCGGGCGTTCATTCGCAATACAGCCGATATCATATTCACGAATCCTGACGCCATACATGCATCAATTCTTCCCAATTGCACCAATTACTACGGCCAAGAAAAAGGCTGGCTGGAGTTTTTGTACAGGCTCAAGTACGTGATCTTGGATGAGTTGCACGTATACAAGGGTACGTTTGGTGTACACGTGTCGTATGTGATGGCCCGGCTAAACAGGCTCCGGGCAATTTTGACGCTAAACGAGTCCATTCCCATTTTCATATCGTGTTCAGCCACTATTGAAAACCCGGAAAAGAGTTTCCGGACACTCTGTGCACTCCCCAAGGCCAGTGACCTCTTGCATGTTCATAATGATGGGAGTCCGAGTACGGAGAAGAAGATGGTGGTGTGGGAGCCTCCCATTTTGATGAATAAGAACGGCCAGCGGGACTTGCCTCAAAAGGTGATTAAAATCAATCGAAAAAAAGAGAATCAGAAGAAAGAAATCAAGGTGGATCGAAAAAGGAGAGCAGACAGTTTGGAAGACAGTTTGGAGGAGGAAACTCCGGAAACTTCGGAAAGTTTAGGGGAAGAAAAGAGTCTTTCCCTTGAATCACCGATACAGTCAGCGTTTCTTCCCCGAGAAAGCATTATTGGAGAGCTGGCCAAGATCCTTGTGCATCTTCTCTCGTCCTCACCCACAATCAAAGCAATTGTGTTTTGCCCTATCCGAGCCGTTTGCGAGCTTCTTATCAAAGAAGTCAAGCTTCTAATCAAGAATAACGAACAGGCAGGCAATTCGGTCAATGAACGTGACGTCATGGCATATAGAGGAGGGTATGCCAAGAGCGACCGGCGAGCAATCGAGCAAAAGATGTTTAGCGGCCATCTCCGTGCCATAGTGGCCACCAATGCCCTCGAATTGGGCATCGACCTCTCCGACTTGGACGTGGTGATTTCATGTGGGTTCCCCATTCTGAAGCTGAACTTGCATCAGCAGTTTGGCCGTGCCGGAAGAGGGAAGTCGTCCAAAGGCAGCTTGGCCATTTTGGTGTGTGGAAACTCGCCTGTGGACCGGTACTACCTCCGCAACCCTAAAGAGTTGTGTGAAAAATCGTATGAGGATCTTATGATCGATGGATTCTTGGACGGCACTTCAAACCAGATGGTGCTCTCGATGCATTTACAGTGTGCAGCGTTCGAATGGCCTTTGAAATTGGAAAGAGACCTCCAATGGTTTGCATCCAGTGATGTGATGAGTGCAAAAGTCCTGGATATCGTCAAGGAAAAGCTCTGCATCGATGACCATGACGAGTGGCACACCAACCCAAACTACTTGCCGTGGCCCTCGGAAAAGATATCTTTGCGAGCCATTGAGCAGAACATGTATGCGGTGGTGGACATCACACATGAAAAGAACACCATCATCGAGGAGGTGGAGGAGCTGCGGACGAGTTTCACCCTATATGAAGGAGGTATTTTCCTCCACCAGGGATTCCCCTACTTGGTGAAGGAGTTCAACCCGGAGGGCCGGTACGCCAAGGTGGTGCGTGTGCAGGTATCGTGGACCACCCAGCAGCGGGACTTTTCGGACGTGGACCCTTTGGAGATCGAATTGGTCAAGCAGCTCCACGTGCGGGGTCACAAGCTGGACTTGCCCGTTTTCTACGGCAAAATCCAAACCACCATCATTGTTTTTGGCTACTTCAAGGTCAACCGCAAGGGAGAGATTTTGGAGGCCGTGGAGGTTAAGAACCCACCTGTGGTGCTCCGGTCCAAGGGTTTCTGGATCGATATCCCCAGCCAGGCCCTTGAAATCATCAAGACCAAGAAGCTCAATCCTGCGGGCGGGATCCACGCAGCCCAACATGGTGTGATGAACGTTCTACCACTTTTCATCACTGGAGGAGCAACCATCAACCCCAATGCCAAGTTTGTTCCCAATGGAGCAGATTCAGAATTGTCTACTGAGTGTAAGGCACCGCAGAAGGAGTTTGCCCAACGACAAACTTTAAGGAGAAGACCACCCCGGCTCATTTTCCATGATTCTAAAGGTGGAGAGGCCGGATCTGGAATGGCAGGCAAGACGTTTGAGTATATCGACGAAATCCTCATTACGACTTTCGAGAGAACCCTCGATTGCGAGTGTTTATGGGGGTGTCCATTGTGTGTGGCCGGCACGTTCTGTAAGGAGAATATGATGGTGATGTCAAAACCAGCAGCGCTTATTATTTTGGCAGTGATCTTGGGCAGGGCCACCCATGAGTTTTTGGACTCGGTGTTGGAGGGGCCTGAACCCAACATGCCGGAGATTGTGACGGATTCCGTCGCCAGCAATGCTAACCCAGTGAAGTTTGCTCGAAACGTTCAGATTGTGAAGGAGAACCCAGATAAGAAGAAGAAAACAGACGAAGAATGAGCAATGAAGAATGAGAATGAAGCGAAGAAAAGAGAATAGAAAATAGACAGATGAAGAAGACAATAGGGAATAGATGAAGAGAACAGAGAACAGATAAAAAGAAAGATTACGTTTATTAGGTCCGGAAACTCTTCTTCCGGCCGAGTTTGGATGCTGTCCGTGACAACTTGGACAAAGTGCTTTCGGAAGATGCCATCAGCTTTCCCTCGACTTTGCCCTCGTTGATTGCCGGAAGTGGTTTATGGTGAATAGGTTTGGCCGGCACCTCGGGGCGAGTGATGACCCGGTCCGGCATCTCCACCGGCTCGCCCGTGGCCCTATTGAATTGGGAAATCTCGTTTTCACGGGCCCTGGGCTGGAGAGCCGGCGATGAGACCAACTGTCTCCGCTTGGCCAAGCGAAACACATGTTTCACGGACTTCAAGTAAATCGAGGCCAACGACCCGATGTTCAACTCCAATTCCTCAGTAATGGCAGGGTCGATGTTTTCGTTGTCTGCAGTGATATCGGGGTCGATGTTGATGACAATCTCCTTTGTTTTGCTCTGGAAATCTGCATCGGTGCCATTGTTTTCGGGGTGGGAAATAAGTCTCCAATAGAAGAAGCCTCTATCCCTCAAGTCGGGGTTGTTGCACTCTTCTGTGGCCCACTTCAACACCGTCAACACAAACTGCTCGCCTCTCTTGGGGTACTTGACATAGAACTTGACTACGGTATTCAAAAGCGCATACTGCACCTCCAACGGGTCCTCGCCAAACGTCTTGACAAAGTGGCCCAACACCTCGTCTACATTGGGGATCTTATCGGGGTACTGGCCCACCATCCACGTGATGGCCACCTTGGCATCAGCCTCCTCCACTACCCGGTAATGCCGGGCAATGGCCTCGATAGCAAAGTTAAACTTGCCGGGGTACTTTCTCAAGATGTTCTTGAGCACCACCGCAGCCTCATGTACAATGTACGAGATGTCATTGGAGAGCAAGTCCAAGAGGATCTCCACACACCGAGTGGCAGCCACGTTCAACTTGATGGAGAGGTTTCCAAAAGCACGAATGGCTTTGCGAGCCATCTTGACGTCGACCTCTGTGGCATACTCCTCCAACTCGCGGAACACCACATCAAAGTTGGTCTCGTCCGCCAAAAGGTAGATGATCTCAAGCTTTGTGTCCTTGATATAGATGGGGTCATCAAAGTTCCAGAAGAACAGCCGTACGTCCACGGAGAGCAAGTACTTGCGGCCGAGAAGGAGCAAGATGACATTGCGCAAAACCAAGAACTGGATTTCCGGGGGCTTGGAGAGAAGTGCCACCACCACTGACCCAAGCCGTTTGGGTAGGCCCTGTGCCACAAGATCTGGAGTCTCGATATAGTTCGCTAGGTACATGACCACCTTAACGGCATTGAGAACAACGGCCAGGTTCTCATGTTGCAAGCACGGCAAGACCGATTGAAGCACCTCCACGGCATCCATGCTCCTTTCCGGCACATACAGCATGACCGCATTAAGCAAATAGACCTGGTGCCATTCATTGGCCAACGACACGTTGTGCACCAAAGCCAAAGAGTGGTCCTTGTTGATTTTGAGGTTGAGCGAGGCCGAAGTCTCAGTGATCAGGTTCAACGCGGCCAAAGCATTGCATACCACGGTCTGGTTCTCGTCATAGAGCAAATCATTGAGGGCCTCAATGTACAGGAGGCTGAGGGTCCGTTTCTGATCATGGTGGAAGATTCGGCCCACGGAAAATGCAGCTGCTGTACGGACATGTGGATTCGTATCCTGGAGGGCCGGTTTGGTGGCGGACATGGCCAAGTCCACGAATTGGGGGAGTGCTATGGACGACACGGTACGGACCGCAAGGGCACGGACCATGGGGTCCAGGTCCAGGAGGAAGCGGCGGAAAAAGTCTAGGGCATCCAAGCTGGAGTGGTTAAGTTCGGCATAGTGTACGATATAATGGCAGCAGAGGCGGCGGATCTCATAGTCATCAATCACCATCAAGCGGATCACTTCACTCATCAACACCGCTAGTTCTTGGCGATTCAAGATGATATTGGAGATGATTTTCTTGAGCACGATCTTGACGCGTTGCTGCGGTTTCAGTTTCTTGCGGGCCTGTTCCAATTCTGCGCGGAGGTCGGCAGCCTTGGCCTTGCCAAAGTATTTCTGGTCCATGGATAGTTCGGGAAAAGTGGTAGTGGGACGAAGGACGGAGGTTGGAAGATGAACGGAGTATGCAGGTTGAAGAAGTCAAATCAATGGATGGACGTTTGGTTCATGTATGTTTCATGGATGACAATATGTGGGGATATTACGGATTACGTATTAGTGTGGTATTAGTGGTGGTGGTATGTGGTGGTATTAGTCGGTGTCGGTATGGAAGGTAGGGCGCGTTGATCTGGGTTATATGCACCACCCTCGTGCAACCACTGCAAAACCACTGCAAACCACTGCAAAACCACTGCAAAACCACTGCAAAACCACTGCAAACCACTGCAAAACCACTGTAACCACTGCAAACCACTAATACAAATTATTGGGTCATTGACCAATTATAGATCGGTATCCTTCTCCTCACAAAGTTCATCATCTTTTTCACTTGTTTATTTATCGAACCCTTTTATGTCCACTGGTATAACATTTGAACGACATTTATCGAGTTCATAATCCAACAATAAAGCATCAATATAATCATTTAAATGTAATTTCGTGTAAAATTTCCTATCATAATGTTTATACCAAGAATATCTTGGCTTCCCCCAAATTTTCATTGGAAGCTCTCCCAAATTTTCATTGGAAAGTCAGTACCGATCAGTGGTTAGTATAGAGTATGGAATTGTATGGACTATGGAGTATGGTATTGTTTAGAGGAGTATGGACTATGGATTATGGAGCATGGCCAGTATGTAGTATAGAATATGGACAGTACAGAGTATAATGTGTGGCCAGTACAGATCCAAGGTGGCTGGAAAAGTCCCATTTTAAATCAGTTTCAAATCACTGTGGTACTATTTAAACGTACCTTATGTAGATTCCTGGCACGTCACTTGTCGCACCACCATACCTCACCCAGAAGTTTCGCACACCTATATACACTTCATGGTTTTTATGGAGTCACACAATATTCTGCCAAAAAAAAAAAATAAAAAGTATAAATCTGTATGTGTGTAACATTTAGGATACTGCAACTTCTGCGGCACACTAAAATCTCCCCTGCATACGTCAATAATCTACCATTTGAATGTATCTAGCTTTTATTATGTACCACCTCAATATCCACCACCTCAATATCCACCACCTCAATATCCACCACCTCAATATCTACTACCTGGAATTTACCCTAACGTCTTTTTCATAATATCAAATATTTTTGTAATATGTCTATGGCTTTAACCATTTTCTCGCTTCTCCTTATTTTAGTCTCAGTTAATAAATTAATATGCCTATTGTCTTGATTAGTACGTTGACTAGTATCTCAATTGGTAAATCTACTAGTGTCAGTGCACATCCGATATAGGGATTGAGGTCACTTACTCAATTAATCGGGAACTGATGCTACTATGTCTCTCCGTGGTCCACCGTTACTACACCCCTTCGGACTGTTTTCCTGTAGAAGTATTCAATAATGACCGATTCATCTTACAGGAATTATCAACGGATATAGTTAGGTAATTTAAGTGCTTTAAAGAATCTATTAATTAAGTATAGAATAGTATATGGTAAAGAGTGAGTAGGTTAAGTATAGTATTGTAGGGTATAGAGCATGGCATGGATCTTTATTTGAAGCTCTCCTAGATCTTCATTTGAGTTGTTACCAATAACCAATAAATCATCCACATATACTATTAGGAGTACCGATGAGAACTGGTCTAGTATGAGTACTGAGATCCATGAACTGAACTTCTTTTGGGAGTAATTGGAGGATTCCAGGCCCTTTTGTCTTGAGAAAATTTTGGAATATCCTTTTTTTGATTTCACTGCCGCTTCCTCTTTTTTCAAGATCGTATTCTCATGGAAACACCGCGTGGTATATTGTTCTTGTATGTTAAGCTCAGAATTATTATCGTCATTGGAAACCATACGAAGTGTGTTCTAGTCCCTGACCCATTAGTACTTTATCCCATACACTTAATTGGAGTTGGGTCATTGAAACTCCATGCTTCGACTACTCTTGGTTAGTAGTAGCCCCAATACTATATTATGGAATGGCGTACACCAACATTAGATATTATAGGATTGCTGGACATTTGAACTAAAGGACTCTGATACCCACTGTTTCCAATAGTTGACTAGTTTGGGTCTAATAGTTGACTAGTTTGGGTCTAATAGTTGACTAGTTTGGGTTCAATAGTTGACTAATTTGGGTCTAATAGTTGACTAGTTTGGGTCTAATAGTTGACTAGTATTTGAATACAAGAGTTGGGGGTCTCTCAGAGTTGGTTTTATAAGTAATGCAACCAGCAGTAGAGTATAAAGTTGTAGTAATATACTGTCAAGTGTACTGCAAGGGTGTGCCAGATTCTATGGTATTAATAGAACATCTAAGAATTATAGTGCAAGAATCCAAAAATGCTCAGTACTCATATACAATGTTGAAAAAGCGTTTGATAACTATAAAAGAAAGAGATAGAAAAGGTGGTAAAAGAAACATAAAAGTTTTTCAAAAAAAGGAATTAGAAATTTGAAAAATTAAAAAAAAATTGTGATATATAGCTTATTTACATCCAGAAGATAAGCTAGGGCACAATGAAATTTTGGGGTAAGAAAAATACTTTAAAAAACCCTGACCAAATCCTTGAGTAGAAAAATGGAAACATGTAATAATTGTATGGAGTAAGATTAATAATAACAAAAATGCCAAGCTGTGAATATATGAGTGATGATCTTATGAGAGAATATATAGAGATGAAGATTACCATGACGCAAACTGTGGTGGCATTATACCAATTAATCTATTTATCAGTGAAGATCTTTAAATTATCCCGAGTGTTATGTGTTTTGATAACTTCTGGAAACTTAAACTTGTATTCGTTGATGGCTCCTGAAAGAGAGGAACCGGAGCTGCTTAAATAACTTTGAGAGAAACGTCATAACGAAAACTCTCGTGCAGAACTATGGTGCTGATATCCTAGAATTATCCGATATCCGAAAAGCCCATCATATCACTTCGTGGATCGATCGATGGCCGAGGGCCGTGATACGGCGTTTGCAATGGCCGTTGTTAGGATCGGACCTCGTAGGCTCCATAATTCCTTTATATGTAGTGTGTCCAACCTATAATGGATCTAACATACCCCCCAGCCTCGATATCAATTTATTCGGGCATTGGAAGGTCGTACCTTTGAGCGTATTCTCGGTATAGTGATTTAAGGTACTTCATAGATATGTTATATGCAGAACCATGAAGTGTAGATTCTTTAACTCCAGCTCAGCTAGGAATGCTGGGAAATCAGGTGGCCCATAGAGCAACCATGGTTTAAGGTCCAGAGATCTCTTATGACTGTAGGATACTGATCTCATTGTTTCATCAACATAAGTGAACACTTGAGTTGATGTGTTTACTTCAGACATAGGCGGAGCCTCAATGTCAGTACAAGGAGATCTGGTGGGTCTGGATTTTGGGAGGCATCTTGGTATGTCTCCCTAGGTAGAGATATTCGATTAGTTCACTTATGAAAGGTGTGGCGAAGGCCTCATTATATATATGGGAGTCGGCCTTCACTGACCCTTGGTTGTCAGGACAACCACGGGTGGGGAAACTAGTAGAGACGTGCCCTGCAAGCCTAGGGCGCCGTGCGCGCTCTTATTCGGTGCTATTTTCCAACATGAAGATGTATGTGCAAAGTTGATAGTTGTAGTTTTGATAATTCCAACTCAGCTAGGAATGCTGGGGAATCAGGTGGCCCGTAGGGTAACCATGGTTCAAGATCCAGAGGTCCTCTCTTACTATAAAATATGGACCTCATTGTCTCATCAAGATATGTAAACACTTTACGTGGGGTGTTTACTTCAGATGGAGGCTGAGTCTCATTGTCAGTACGAGAAGTTTTGGTGGGTCTGGTTTTGGTGGGTCTGGTTTTGGTGGGTCTGGTTTTGGTGGGGCTGGTTTTGGTGGGGCTGGTTTTGGTGGGGCTGGTTTTGGTGGGGCTGGTTTTGGTGGGGCTGGTTTTGGGAGGCATCTTGGTATGTTTCCCTCAGTAGAGATATTCAAATTAGTTATCTAATGAAAGATTGTCGCGAAGGCCTCCTTATATATTTGAGAGTTGGCCTTCACTGTCCCTTTATTGTCAGGACAACCAAGGTAAGGAAACTAGCTGCGCGGCGCGGTGCCCTGCAAGCCAAGAGCGCCGTGCGCTCTTTTATTCGGTGCTATTTTCCAACAATAGTGAGTGAATAGTTTTCACCCACCTCGACACATCTCGCACGTTGGTCTTGTAAGGTACAACTTACATATGCCTGTATTTATATATACTAAAACATAGGTTGAAAATAGTTGGGGTGCGGTTGATCTCAAACTTCCAGTTCGCACCTTAATGACTTCGCCCTTCGGATGTTTCGCAGAACGTTTGCAACGCATTGTTAAAGCACAGCTAACCTTTTTGTGTCCAAGAACTTGCTCCACTTCGACTAGTTCAGATCCGTATTTATAACGTTTGAGACCGATGGCGGAAGGGGGTGGAGAGAAGTACTATTCAGGAATTGTCTTCAGTAGGCGTAGCTGACTGATGCTTTACATGCTCTTTTTACTGATTACCCTATATTTCATAAGTATAAAATATCCCTCATTCGACCGACTGCGAAATTTTTTTTTTTGGGGCGGAGTCAAAGACACAATGCTTTACAAAGTAGTTAGTATAGACTACTAGTGAGAGAGGATAGTTAAGACTATCACTAATAGTATTAAAGACTAGTAGGTAGTTATTAAATAGGAGTATAGAGAACAGAGAGTAGTAGTGTTAGAAAAGTCACCACAGGTATAACTGGCTTGTGGCAGTCAAGAGTTCATAACGACATTACTTTTTGGTTCTTCGATGTCGGTTCTTCCTATCATAGCAGCAGAATTACTTCCAGCAAAAGTCCCCCAGTGGAACTGCCTCAAGCAGAATTCCTGGATTGCTCACCCACTATTAGGGATTGAGAGCTGGTTTAGACCGTCGTGAGACAGTTTAGTTTTACCCTACTGATGGATGATTGTTACAATAGTAATTGAACTTAGTGACGAGAGGAACCGTTCATTCAGATCTTTGCAGAGTGGGGATTCCAAAATAATATATATTGTTCAAAAATCATATTCCAGTATTATGAAATCTTCTCCTACTTGGAATGGCCGAACACAAGTGTAAAATAATTGTGTATAAAGAGATTCATATGCAGTGGGAGACTCTAGACCCAACTGTGGCCCTCAGAGAAATCTAAGCCTAGTCATCTAACCAAAATTGCCTGACTAAATTCTTTGAAGACGGCATATAGGTGGAAATTCCAGTCTAGAACATTTCGTGGCGACGCCTCACTCTGTCGTCTCACTGGTCGTCTCACTGCTGTTCTGATACCTCACTGAGAAGATAGATACGTGCCTGCAGGGATGGATCCTAGATGAGGCTCCATCCCTCATAGGGAACGGTCAGCGTGGGGTCAAATCTATTTTCAGTGAGTGACATTTCTGTAACAATATGTACTCAATATCTAGTCTGTTTAGAGAAGGTAGAATAAAGGTCCTTAAAGAGAAAGAATATAAAACATTCTTTCTTCTCATACAGTGTTTTTCAAAATTATTCAAACCAGTACGACAAAATGTTTCGAACCACACTAGCAAAATGTTTCAAACCAATAATTCAAAATGTTTCGTACCCCTTCGCACATCCTTTCAAACCAAATGGTGGAATGATTCACACCAACTTTCATTAGAATTCAATATTCTGAAATCTTAAATCTTAAATCTAGAGGATTGCCTCATATGTTCTACATTTGGGAGTCTTGCAGTCCCAATCAAGATTCAAAACGGAAGGACGGAACTGAACTGAGTTCCTTGTTATCCTGTATACAACAACTTATTAGGGGTCATGTGTATTGGTTTGTTTAATTTTGCTAGTGTGGTTCGAAACATTTTGTCGCGCTAGTTTAAAACATTTTGTCGCACTGGTTTGAATCATTTCGAAAAACACTGTACTATACACTAGTATACACTACACTACACTAGTATACACTACACTACACTGTATAATATACTTCATGATGAATCATTTCACGTTGTCATCTACTTATTCTACACACTATATATCTTTACTCTACTTCCAATTATTGTATCATCTCATACTTACTTTCTACTCAATAGACTCTACAGACCATCAGATCTCTTTAGTCTCTCTGTTGTCGATTTCAATTTAGACTTCATGCTTAGACTCTTATTTCTCAGTGTTCCATCCCCAAAATTCACTCAGATTAGGACAATTGAACAACTCCGGCAGCATAAGAAACACTGGAGTCGGAAGGACGTACCACACGACTACTCTGGGAGTATCCGAGCCATTGGAAAGAAGAGGAGGTGTTCAGCGACTGCAACAAGGCCAAAATAATGGAAATAGGTATTTGCCCGCAAATTGTATTTCCAGTATCGGAAATGTACAGGTCCCACTTGTCGAGTGAGCCAGTGCTGGCAATGGCCATGGCCGTACGGTCCAAGTACTCAATGGACTCGTAGATAGGCACCTTGGCATTTGCAATCGAATAGGGTGCTATGGAGGAGATCTCGTTATCCGGCACATACGACGTGTAGCCGAAACGCCTGCCCCAATGACAGAAATCCGACAGAACCACTAGGGTGGTGTACGGATCTGCCATATAAGGTGCAAGTCGGTCCACCACTTTAGCCCTGACACTTTTGCTTAAAGAAGAAACCATAATGGGGATAATTTTGGGCACGGGCACGCCCTCGTTCTTGCATTTGGCCACGAGAAATGGTAAGTGCATTTCAAACAGATGTTCATCATCATCAGCATCTTGGGTCATGTACTGCATGGGGCCCCCGGCCAACCGGCCATTAGTCTCGGTGTCAATTTCCACGGGTCCAAGTGGTGTGGCGTAACTCTCATACCGGGAGAGTAAAACCTGGTCCTTGAAATACACGTGATGGGAAGGCCCAAGAATAATCACCCGCTTAACGTCTTTGGTATCCCAAGCTCCATAGGCCTGAGCCAACTGCTCACCACAATAGGAGTATCCTGCATGCGGCCCCACGAGCACCCGAGCGCCTTTTTGACTTGGGCCTGCTTTTGAAAAGAGCTCATTAATCTGGGCAGAAAGTGTGGCCCCATGAGATGAGTACCACGAGCCTGCATGTGAAGCTGGCCGGTTCATTGGTGTAATGGAGTGTGGTTTGGTGTGGTTTGGTGTGAGCAAGCTGTACCGTGCGCTTGTCAGTCACGTGCACCACGACTTACCGGTTCCAGGACCTATCAATATTTATTACATGATAATACAGAAACCATTGAAATAACCACTAATATATGACTACAGATGACGCTAAATGAATAACGGCTAGAGCTGCCTTATCTGAAAATATGCAGGGATGATAATAACTGTTATGGCTTGATACTTGTGGGTCACGTGATCTTCCGAACTAATTATGTGGAGTTTTGGAATAAACAGCCTTTACCTGCCAATCCCCATGGTCTCCCAATGATTTTTCTGACTCGTTAGAATGTATGTATAACCACCACCCATAACAATATCTCATAACCACCCCAATCCATAACATACCACCTGGTCATTTGTCTATATCCAGCCAATTACCCCTACCTGTCATTTATCCACTTTCAGATAATTCTCCTACAGATATTTAGCAGTAATTTTTGTGTGGTCAGTTTCCTGCACACCCCTTCTTCTTCTCTCCACTTGTACTCTTTTTTTTTTTTTCGCCCGATATCCATAGACCTCTATTCTCTTACTGACCAGTATCAGCGCAACCATTACTTTTTGTCTTATAGGTGAACTCCTGGTTTGGGTAAAATGACTCCTAGTTAATTTCTTGGTTTTTTCTAAACCACTGACTTTTCACAAATGAAGTTACCATATGAATAGTATTCTACCATACCTCCATAGTTCGCACTACCTCCATAGTCATCACTACCTCCATAGTTATCACGGCCATTTTAGCTGACTTGGAATTACGTTTTGGTTCCCTTGCTACTAAGGATTTTATTTTGAAATATTAGGCCTGTGCATTGGCACTAGCTGCCTCAATTTACCTCTACCTGCGAAGGAAGCACGAGGATACCTCCATTAAGCAACAGCCCAGTACCAGCTTCGCCATAATGGTGCAAAGTTTTGCAATTTTCTACATCATATACATTGCGTACGATGAGTACTCAAGGCTTTCCTCCTCTGAGGAACCGTCAACTAGTAAACATAGTAAACATAGTAAACATAGTAAACATAGTAAACATAGTAAACATAGTAAACATAGTAAACATAGTAAACATAGTAAACATAGTACCTGAAGTAACACCAAGAATCTAATTACAGTACAATATACCAAAAATTACAGTACAAATACAGCACTATAAAGAGTACCACCACCTAATATATATAGTACTAGTTCAGTGTATAGGTGAATAAAGAGTATCCATATCGACTATAGGTCACCTTCTGGCAAATCACACAGTTGTATCATTGTAAAGTAGTATGCTACATAGTATATTTCCATAGTACAGTATCATAGGACAGTTCCATAGTATATTTTCATAGTATATTTCCATAGTACAGTTCCATAGTATATTGTCATAGTATATTTTCATAGTACAATTCTATAGATTCAGTAGACAGAACACTATCCATACAAAGATTGAGTTACAAACTATCCGGATCAGGGCACCCAAGCCAATTTAGACGGCCGGAATCATCGATACGTGACTATTCGAGGCGGCTCACTAGGTCTAGACTATTTTAATTGCTTCTCTTTCAGATTATTTAACTAGCTCTAATTTTTCTTCTTGAGGAAATATCAATGATGAAAGTAATGACCAGGAATAATTGTGCTGAAGAATCCAACATACATAGTACAGTTAGATAGTACAGATACATAGTACAGTTAGATAGTACAGATACATAGTAAAATTACTTAGTACAGTTACATAGTAAAATTACATAGTACAGTTACATAGTGCAGTCACATAGTACAGTCACATAATACAAACACTCAATGAGTCTACATAATACATTACAAAACACATGCTCAACATATGTTTTAATATATACTATTATACACGGATATGGAAATTGTAGCTTACAGGACCAAAGCACGAGATGGGTACCATATGAGTGAAACCTTTCGTACATAGACATAATCAAATCAATAATACAGTTGCCTCCCGTAATTATATGGTACAAATAAATAGCACAGTTATAATACATTTACATAATAAAAATACATAGTACAATTAAATAGTATAGTTATAATACAATTACATCGTACAATTACATAGTACAGTTATAATACAATTATATAGTACAATTACATAGTACAGTTATAATACAATTATATAGTACAATTACTGTTAGATCCACCATAGGCAGGGCCCTGCCTATGAAGGTATTATGAAGCCTCTCAGTCCGATTCATACAATGGTGATACGGCGTTTGGCCATCAGGGCACTTCGTGCATAGATGGCCCCGTTCGAATATTCCAGAACAATCCTTACCACTGTTCTGGTGGAGAGTTTTTCGGTTCCACGTTTCTCTCAAAGTTATATAAACCACCTCGGTTCCTCTCTTTGAGGAACCATCAACGAATATAAGAGTTTAGGCATAAATGTATTAAAACTACATAACAATTACATAGTATAGTTATAATACAATTATATAGTACAGTTAGATCTGTTGTGCTTCACAATTCGTAAGTCCATAAATTGGAGAGGTTATATAGTTGTGGAACTCAAGTATTCATCTTAGTTATTTCTATTCCTATCTGTATCTATACTATACTAAGAATTTTTTGAAGTCATTGTCCTCAGTCAGACTGAGCTGGCTCTATGATTCATGAGAGTAATTTGCTCTCTTCTATTTTCTTGTTCCTTGTCAATTGCCACCTAACCCCTTTTCTGCCAGATCCACCAAAGGTAGTGACCTACGTATGGAGGTATTGTAAAGCCTCTCTGTCCGATCCTAACAAGGACTATTGCAAACGCCGTAGCACGGCGTTCGGCCATCGCAAATGATGAGCTGTCTTCAAAGATACCAGAACAATCCCCACCATTGTTCTGGTAAAGAGTTTTTCAATGACACGTTTCTCTTCAATTGTTATATAAATCGCACTGGATCCTCTTTCTGGGGATCTAACATTTTCTGTGGAGCGTCGACCACCACCATTAGATTATTCCTACATATTATGAACCATTCACTGTTTTATCTGTTGAACTTTATCATTCTTAAGTTCATAATTGTGCTACTAATCTGTACTAGGAAATCCGTGAAATTGTATTTACTCGTGAGATCCCTCTCAACCTAGAGCGGAATCCCCTCTATATATACCTTTCCACGCTGGACTCCTTATTCCCTGCTTCGGACTTGGTAATAACTTGTCTGAAGTCAAACCTGACTCCCCCTGATAACCAAGACCCAGTTAAAATAATGTCTGCACTCATGCGTTCCTCGGAACCTTATGAGGTTTGTCCAATTCCGTTGTACTGTAGGTAATATATTACCTGCATACACGGGTCAGCATATCTCACATGTTCAACATCATCTATCCTACTTATATGCAGTCACATGAAACATGCAGTCACATCTCTGAAGTACTAATTTCTTATGTTCTAACAAGATCTACTATAGCTAAGGCTCTACATAAAGGTATTACGGAACCTACGCCGTCTGATCCTAATAATTTCCATTGAAAATGCCTTGTCAATATTCTAGAACATTCCTTACAATTGTTCCACTGGAGAGTTTTTCGAATGCCGCGTTTCTCCCAAAATTATATAAGCCGCTCCGGTTCCTCTCTTGAACCATCAACGAGCATAGTATTAGTAAGGTATAAATATATCAAAGAACATAACACAACCGCTATATAGTAATTAAGGGAGAGTATGTATCTTCAATGCTATAATAATCAATGGTCAATGGTTAGTCAATATAATCAATGGTCAATGGTTAGTCATTAGTATAGAATCTTACTGGTACTAGATACAATTTTCTAATACTGTAGAAATATATTTTGATCCTTTTATAATTTCTCAGTGTATTGTAATATATAGGAATTTTAATTCCACTATACCATTTAACTATTAAGGACTCATCTACCCGTGTGTTATTAGTCTACAACTTTAGCCTGATTAATTGTATCCACACACTGCGCCTCTTATTTATTTCTGCTACGCCTCTTACATAATAGGGTTCTTACATAATAGGGTTCTTGCATAATAGGGTTTCTTAATGAGTAAGTAGTAGTAAGTAGTAAAGTTCTATAGTCATGTTCTATGGTCATGAATGGGAATTTGGTAGTTACCAATATACTCCCCAATGTTTATATCTGGAAATAAATATAGAAGAGTCATGATTTTTGTTCTTCTATTCTATACTTAGAATTCCTTTAACTCTTAATTTGGTGAAACGTAAAACTTTTCAGGGCCATTTTGTTTTCCAGGTTATGAGCCCCGTTTATACGGTTACGAGCCCTGTAACTCACTCACAAATTCTAAATTAACCACTATTTCAAAAATAATTTAGAATAGTCTATGTCAGTGTCTATTCTATTTCTCATTTCTTCCACATTTTCCACTACCTATATATTAATCTATATTAATACTGTGTTATAGTAATAATGTGTAGTAGGTAATAGGCAGTAATTGTTGAGAGTTGTAATATACACTCCCATAAGCTGCAACAGTTATCAAGTTGTTTTCAACAACTCCTTTGATTTTGGAACTTCAGTGATCATCTCTGTTGCTCGTATTCTTATCTGTATTTAAATATACTTAGAGATCCTTGTATATTAACACCACTGTTTCGATAATCCCTTATAAGAATATTCGCATCCATTCTTATATGCTCCATCTCTCTCCAACACCAAAACTCTTACCGACATTTTCTTCTCCTAAGACAATGACCAGAATTCGACGAACGCTAGACGAGAACCCAGAGAGGCGAAGCAGGAGGCAAGCCTCTCTTCAACAATACCCACTATTGTTTCATCTGTATGCAGTCACATGAACATACAGTACCCACAGGTGTACTGATCCCTCAAGTTCAACAGTAATTCGTAATTAGTAAGTAGTAAGTAGTAATTAGTAAGTAGTAAGTAGTAATTAGTAAGTAGTAAGTAGTAAGTAGTAAGTAGTAAGTAGTAAGTAGTAAGTAGTAAGTAGTAAGTAGTATCTATTGGGAGTAGGTGGTGGGTGGTGGGTTCACTTATCGGATCATGGACTTGGTGAGTACCGAGCGCGGGCTTTTCCTGCGCCCAAGTGCATACCATCAACAAGAATAGCCTGTTCAACCATATACTGGTAAATAAGGTTTAGTAAATAATTTTGGTAATAATTTGGTAATAATTTGGTAATAATTTGGTAATAATTTTAATAAATAATTTTAATAATGATTTTAGTAAATAACTTTTAAATTAACCTGATTTGTCTAATTATCTGCTTCTCCCTAGAATAAATTCAAATAAACTTAATAAGCTTAATAAAAATAAACTTAATAAATCTTGTCTACTTCTTGGTGACACTTAATTTCCATGGCACCTGGAACAACACTTCGTCGCCCGCATAGTAGGTGGACACACAGTCATAGTCTCCACGAAGCATCATACCCTTTGGAGTGGTGTCCTTCTCAAACGATACGGTATATGGAGTTTCCAGCGGCGCAAACTCATCCCCGATATCCACGTGCCGAGACCGCACCACCATTGTGTACTTCTTGACCTCCTGCTTATAACTGAGCTTGGTCAAAGTTTTTTCCTTGACCAAGAAGTGGATGGTCATCTGGTAGGTGGTGTCCTCGGGGATCTTAAAGTGAATGGAGTCGTTGTCCTTGACGTCCACCTCGAAGGAGGTACCGTCGTCGTAGTTGACGGTGAACTTGAGAACCTCGAGGTTTGGGTGATCGACGCCCATTTTTAAAGCTTGTAGTTTTTAGTACTTATAGTGGGAGACGAGAATGCTAGTACTGGGACATGGGTGTGCTTTATAGTGCGCAGAGTGTGGGGTACTAGTGGGCCGAGGATGATGGTGCATGGACGACGATTGGGGGGGGATGGGATTAACTTTCCTGCCTTCCTGCACACAGTTTGACGGTCTTCCGCTTTTCGCTTGGCACTATTGCTTATTTGGGAAATATCAAACTTCTTCGTCTATTCCGGCACTTTACTCGGTCCTTGTCTCGGTCTTTGACTCGGTATTTTGCTTGCATAATTGCTCTCCTTCTCCATCTCTTTGTAGTGCACGTGCTGGCTTGTTCGGCCGCATGTGCTGCGTCCATTGACAGCGCTGGATACAGGAAACGAAAAAGGAATAGTGTTTATGGTGCAAGTCCTTAGTAAACATCAGTACCTCTACACTAATCAATATTTGTCAGTCTGGTATCGAGAGACATCTCGTTATATTCACTTTTAGTGGTATATATAATTTAGCGGGAGCTTGTCCTTTTATATTGGGGAGAGTTTCACATGATCAAAGTCACGTGAGTTTTGCATATGCAGGAAACCAAACAAAAAAAAAAGGAATAATGGTCCAAGTCACTGAATATTTTTTTTTTTTCATTTCAATTTGGGCTATATTCTTTAGATAGCCTTTTACAAAATTGTGGCAAATTCATTTTGGTGATATATTATGGTTTAGTAAAAAGTGGTTGTACTAGACTGTCTAAGTCGGTGTATTGGAGGCACACGTATATTTCGCAGTCCTAATAAGGCTGACACAGGAAACAAGCGGTGAGGAAGAACATTAATTTCTCTTCCGCACCTCAGCTCTACCAGAAATATTCCCCAAAGCATGTCCTTTTAATGCCCAAATAAATCGACATCGAGGCTGGGAGGGATGTCAGATCCACCATAGGTAGTGTTCCAAATATTGAGGTATGAAGCCTCTCCGTCTGGTACTACAATAATCATTGCTAAGGCCTTCTACTCACCCTCTTCCTCTCTTGAACAGTTATATTAGCAGCTCAGATTTCTCTTTTTGAGGAAGCATCAACGAATAAAGATAACTTAGAACTCAACGTTATAACAAGAATCTAACAGTATAGTATAGTATAGTATAGTTCAAGTCATCGAGTTATCGTCATCGAGTCATCATGATTCCCTTTTCCCTGATGTCCTTTTTATTCTAGTTCCATCAGTACCAGTAGCCATAATTTTTTATGAGTAGAGCCCTGCCTAGTGGAACTAAAAGCAGTGTAGTAGTGTAGTTGTGTAGTTCTCAGATCCGCCATAAGTAGCACCCTAGCTATTTGGGATATTATGAAGCCTCTCTGCCTGATACTTTGTATAAGGCCTTCTATCGAGCGCGCACCTTCTCTTACAACTATATAAGCACCTCAGATTCCTCCCTCGGAGAAATCATCGGCGAATGAACATAGTGACTAGAGTACCTGACGTAACCGGAGTAAAACAGTAGTAGTGTAGTAGTGTAGTAGTGTAGTAGTGTAGTAGTGTAGTAGTGTAGTAGTGTAGTAGTGTAGTAGTGTAGTAGTGTAGTAGTATGCTGATTCTGTCCTTTCGATTTGTGTCTTTTTGTCCTTTTTAATTTGTATGGATTGGGAAGATGAGGAACGCCTGTTTTATATAGGTTTCATTTTTGTTGGAACATGAGGAATCAGTACATCAGAGATGTACTGCATGTTCCAGGTGACTGCATGTAAGCAGGACAGATGAAACAGAGATATGCAAGAATAGACTGAGAGTGGACGACGTCCCGCGGAAAAGGGTAATAGAATAAGAGACAACGTTAGAGTTGAGTACAGCTTAGATACCTAATCGTTCCAGTTTATGCGTTAGTAAGTTACAAAGCGCAACAATTTTTACACCATGGGTGCGAAATCCGGTATGCTGACTTTCTGGTCAGACACCAAAAACGTACGGTTTCAGTCGACACATAGTATTTATTATAGTGTGGCTTTGTGATATATACGCTTAGATCTGTACATAAACAAGCGTTTTTGACCCAATTGTAAGTATAATCCTGATCGTCCTCTCCATACTAGTCAATAGACCAAGTCATATTAGGCCTTGGTACTTGAAGCGGATCAGTTCTTGAAGCGGGTCAGTTCTTGAAGCAGGTCAGTTCTTGAAGAGGGTAAGTTCTTGAAGAGGGTAAGTTCTTAAAGAGGGTAAGTTCTTGAAGCATATCAATTCTTGAAGCATATCAATTCTTGAAGCATATCAGTTCTTGTATTTAGAGTACGTACAGTAAAAGTAGAGAGGTACAGTTGGAGAAGTACAGTCAGAGTAGACTAGGTAGTAAATCAGTCAACAGTTCTTTACCTTCTCAGTTTGAAAGGCTGCAACCTCCTCCTTCAACAAGACCTGGAGTACACCCAAGTCCTTTTCGTCCTCCTCACGGCCGAACTTAAAGCTGGTAGCGTTCCGGGGCTCACCTCCAGCATCTCGGATGTTGGCAAAAAAAGAGTGCTTGAGCACCTGGTCCACCGTAAGCCTCTTTTGGGGGTCCCACTTTAACAACAGCTCCAACACGTCGAAACTCTCCTTGGATGCAAAAGGGTACACCTTGGCCCAGTCCACCGGAGCCAGGTGCTCGGAAGGAGCCGTCCAGTTGGCACTCCTAAGGATAAACAGCTCCAGCGGGCTTCCCAAGTACTTGACAATCTCGTGTAACTGGTGGATAGAGCTTTTTCCTGGCATCAACGGCTGTCGGCCATAGAGCTCTCCCAAAATACACCCTACGGCCCACATATCCACGGGTTTGCCGTAATTAGAAAGACGGAGGATCAATTCCGGGGCTCGGTACCATCTAGTAGCCACATAATTAGTGATGGGGTCTGGAGCTTGCAGACTATGACGAGGCAACACGTGAATGGCTCTGGCCAAGCCGAAATCACAGATCTTAAGTACACCTCTCGAACTGACCAAGATATTTCCCGGCTTCAAGTCCCGGTGGATCACATCGGCTGAGTGCACATACTTGAGTCCACAGAGAATCTGATAGAGGAAGTTGCGCACGTGGAACTCCAGAAACTGCACCGGCGAGTAGAGTACGCGTGCTAGGTCATAGTCCATAAACTCCTGGAAGCAGTAAAGGCCCTCGTAGGGGTAGAGCGTGATAAGGTACACATCCACTAGTGAAACAATCTGCTGTTAGTATCAAGTTGAGTATCAATGGTGTAATTACTGGTAGCGTAGGTAGACTAGAGTAAGTATGCCAACATCTAGAGTCATCTGACTAGACCAGTAGACTAGACTAGAGTCAGCTAGACTAATCAGAGTCACTAGACTAATCAGAGCCACTAGACTAATTAGAGTCACTAGACTAATCGAAGTAGCTAGGGCCATCGGTTTAGGCCTAGAACACTAGATAGACTAGAGTAACTAGATAGACTAGAGTAACTAGACTACTTAGAGTCACTAGACTAATTAGAGTCACTAGATAGACTAGAGTAACTAGAACCACTATGCCAAATTCAGATAGACAAGAGTATCTAGACTGCAATACCTAGAATCACTAGACCAGAGTTACCAGAAACACCAGAAGAGCTAGATACTGGAATAACTAGTGGAAACTAGAGTAGCTAGAATCTAGACCAGGAACTTATCACTAGAATACTCAGGCAATGGTATAACCAGAGTGACTAGACTAGAGTGACTAGAATCCCTGATTCGCTAGGAACATGAACGTCACTAGAATAGAGTCTCTATACTAGAATAACAAGCGTCTAGGGTAACTAGAGACTAGACCAGAAGCTGGAATGAACCAGTATAGACTAAAATCACCAGAGCTAGACTAAGCAGAGACCAAAGTAGCCAGAGACCAAAGTAGCCAGAGACAGTACTAGGTACCAAGTGACTAAGTACTAAATGACTAGAGACTAGGAACTAGTCAAACTAGCTTCTAGATTGGACTGCGCCAGATTCTAGTTTCCGGAGTGACTAGGACTAGAGTAACCATTTTGGACTGACTAGAGTACCATTCTAGACTGACTTGAGTAGCATAATAGGGTAACTAGAGTACCATTCTAGACTGACTAGAGTACCATTCTAGACTAACTAAAGTACCATTCTAGACTAACTAAAGTACCATTCTAAACTGACTAGAGTACCATTCTAGACTAACTAGAGTACCATTCTAAACTGACTCGAGTAGCATAATAGGGTAACTAGGCTGACCAGTAATCTAGACACCAATAAAGTACCAGGTTGACCAGTAATAAAGGATACATACGTTGCGGTGGCCCCGGAAAAAACGCATAAGTTTCATTTCCCGGATGGCCCTTCGGATCAAAACCTCTTTCTGTGAAATCTTAAGAATCTTCTTGACGGCTAGCTTCATGGAGTCTGGATTGTGCATGTCCACAGCCAGACATACCACTCCATAGGTGCCCCTACCCAAGATCAGCTGGATTTGGTATCGTTTGGGAAGGTAGAAGTTGGCCTCCTTGTAGACTTGGAACTCGGACATGGGAATTTTATAGTTTTTACAGAGCGTTTGGAGGGGGACGGAGCGTGGGGCTGAGAGCTGCGGTGCTTCTGGTGGTGAGTAAGTGTTTGTAATTTCGCAGCTATATGTCTGCAACATCCTGCAGCCAACCCTTAAGTCATCCATCACCTTCCACCATCCACCAGCTCATAAATACCAACTCTTAGCTAACTCATAACTGCAGCTCATAACGAGATACTTCCATATAAGAAGATATGCCGTATTTGGATAATCACTATAAATTTATTATTTTTAATTGGTACTAAATTCGTTACTTGAGCATAGTAGATCAGTCATAATTGGTTATATGCATGAACATTACCTAGATAGACCAAAACAGAAGATCACCACTTTTCCTTCTATAAATTGTCTTATTTTTTTTTTTACAAATATTAGAGTCAATATAACTTATAGGTGTACTAGATTTTTGTGGTATTGTCATATTATATTACGTAGTAGAAGGAAGAGGGCGTGCGCAGCCCAAAACAGCGAAAAAGTCAAGTCATTACCGAGCACATTTTCTTACCCTCCATTACCCTACAACATGAGCAGCTCCAATTGCAGGTTCTATGAAAACAAGTACCCCGAGGTGGACGAGGTGGTGATGGTCAACGTCCAAGAAATCGCCGAGATGGGTGCCTATGTCAAGTTGCTCGAGTACGACAACATCGAGGGAATGGTGCTTTTGAGTGAGTTATCCAGAAGAAGAATTCGGTCCATCCAGAAGTTGATCCGTGTGGGCAAAAATGAGGTGGCAGTTGTTTTGAGGGTGGACAAGGAGAAAGGATACATTGATCTTTCCAAGAGAAGAGTATCTGCAGAAGATATTGTCAAGTGTGATGAGAGATACAACAAGTCCAAGGCCGTGCACTCCATTTTGAGACACTGTGCCGAAAAGTACAACTTGTCGTTGGAGAAGTTGTACCAGACGGTTGGCTGGCCGTTGCAGAGAAAGTATGGTCATGCATACGATGCGTTCAAGTTGTCCATTACCGATGCCACCATTTTCGATGAGGTGGAGGCTCCTTCCACCGAGATCTTAGAGGAGTTGAAGTTGTACATCAGCAGGAGGTTGACGCCGCAAGCCATTAAGATCCGTGCCGATGTTGAGGTGTCGTGTTTCCTGTACGAGGGTATCGATGCCATCAAGACTGCTTTGAAGGCCGGAGAGGCTGAGTCCACCGAGCACATGCAAGTCAAGGCCAAGTTGGTGGCTGCTCCTTTGTATGTGATCTCCACCCAGGCTTTGGATAAGGCTCAGGGGATTGCATTGTTGGAGAAGGCCATTGAGAAGGTTTCGGCTTCCATCGAGGCTGCAGGAGGAAACCTCAAGGTGACCATGGCTCCTAAGGCTGTGACGGCCACGGAGGATGCTGAGTTGCAGGCACTTTTGGAGAGGAAGGAGGCTGACGAAAAGGAATCGTCTGATGAGGATGATGACGAGTAGTTCGTGTATATTAAGAAATAAGAGGTAGACATGTATGTTGTTGTAGTGGCAATAGAGAAGAATTGAAGAGAGGATATGAATGGGAATGGAATGGAATGAAATGAAATGAAAATATGTTTATTGGTATTGAGACAGGGTTCATAATCTCCACTATCCACATGGCCAAGGCTCAATACTCCGTTTAAATGGTCTTTAGTTAAAAAAATGTAATGACCTGCATATAATCAAATGATAGGACTATTGCCTTTAATGTTTGGTTTGAATACTATTTTGATAATTTATCTCGATGTATTTAGACTTATCTGAAGATTTTTGCCAAATAAATATTCAGCAATTATTAACATCGCTATCTACACTTATGGCAAAAAACCTACACAGGCATTTTGTAGTCGAGTATAATCCAGTACACACTATTCCACTACCAACTTATTGTACTCATTCACTACAATATCCATTACTCTACTACTTCTCCACATATTCACATATTTATTCTATGCACTAATAGACTTCAAACGAGTATCTATTCTGGTGCCAGAAGAGTAGTACCTGTTATAAAAATACAATAGACTCATGCAATGGACCAGTGGTATATAGTAAGTAATAGTTATTGTAGGGTAATTACATTATAAGGCTACTAGAGAAAGAGGTACTAACATAAGAGAAGGAGTACATTAGGGTAGTACATTAGCGTAGTACTAGAGTAGAGTACTAAAGTAGAGTACTAGAGTAAAGTACCAGAGTAAAGTACTAGAGTAAAGTACTAAAGTAAAGTACTAAAGTAAAGTACTAGAGTAAAGTACTAAAGTAAAGTACTAGAGTAAAGTACTAGAGTCGAGTACTAATCTGCACTGTTAGAAGTGGCATATAAGTTGTAGTAGATACCCAATACAATCATAAGTGAGTAGACGTACAAGACATTTGGGTCTTGGCTTCAGGAGGAGTCAGGTTTGACTTCAGACAAGTGATGATTACTTCATGTGCAGGAGCAAGGAGTCCAAGGAATCCCAAGTATATTTAGAGGGGATCCCGTTGTTGGTTGAGCGGAATCACTAGTGACTACAATATCACGGATTTCTGAGTACAGATTATTAGCACAACTATGGACCTAAAAATGACAACGCCCAACAATATAAGAGGTATGAACGGACAAGATATATAAACTAAAAAGACGGACAAGACGTAATAAAGACATTCCATCTCAATTCCGAGGTCCCCATGCCCCAATAAAAATCTCGTGAGAAATACCCACCTTAATCACATATGTGATTATTGGAGAGACTGGGTAATTAGAAATGGATACACTTCCAGATGTGGCTAGAGTATACTAAACATACCTTGTATACGAGATACTAAACTATATAGTGACATAAATACATTGATTTCCACAGTAATAGTAACTCACATATTATTTATTTATCAGTGATTAAATTTATTAACCTTCATGTAGCATTTTTTTTAGAAAACTACAGTCTATATTACCTGACAATATATTCTCAGTCTGAAGCCATACTCGAAGATCTAAAGCCACCGAAGATCCTGGTAATATATACTTTGAAATCATTATTTTCACCTTGTGTCACTTTATTGGAGTTCTGTTTTTCTAAGCAATACTCCAGTGACCGTTTCATGAAGGTTGCCTAGGAACACTTGCTTGTGGTTTGAGCGTGCAAGTTCATTACAAGATTTATTGAAGCACACTGGTGGTGAATAACGATGATCAGTAGAGTAGCATCGTAGTAAAGATGTATAAGATGCACAAGACACACAAGATGTATAAGATGCACAAGATGTATAAGATGCACAAGATGTATAAGACACATAACAAGTACAACAAGTACAAGACACAAGACACAAGACGTACTATAGTTGAGGATATTTAAACATGTATCTTCATTGGATATACTCACTTTCTCATTAAATGGAAGATGGAGGATACTAACTACCAAACACAATGTAGTCTAGTTTGATTTGCTTGGTGAGATCCTGTCTTTGACAGCCTAACTTTTTGCGAATCGGTTTGGAGCCTTCAAGTACAGAGTCATTGTTCACTGTCTTTCTGAATGGACACCTTCAAGAAGAAATTTATATGAAACAACCTCCTGGCTACGACAACAGGTTGCCTCAAACAAAAGATGTCAAGAAATTAGACTTGTAGAAAACAGACTTGTAGTAAACAGACTTGTAGTAAACAGACTTGTAGAAAACAGACTTGTAGTAAACAGACTTGTAGAAAACAAACTTGTAGTAAACAAACTTGTAGTAAACAAACTTGTAGTAAACAAACTTGTAGTAAACAGACTTGTAGTAAACACTATATTTACAAACTCAATAAATTCCTATATGGTTTGAAACAAGCACCGTTAGTCTGGCATCAGACTATCAAGGGAACTTTTGAGAAAGTTGGATTCAAAAGCTGTTTGAATGAACCTTTTCTTTTTCAAAACACATCAAAGCTTCGAATAGCTCTATGTTGATGACCTAGTTATGTTCGGTAAGGATATTTCCAATAATGACAAAATTAAGACTTTATTGGGAAATACCTTTAAGATGAAAGATTCTCATAAAAAAGGAATTGGTGGTGCTTATGCTGTCTATACCTACACTTCTATATGCACCTAATTACATCTAGCACCTAATTACATCTAGCACTTAAGGTATCTATGGTTAGGCTAATAATTATGAGATATGGTAGTATCCACTCCACCCACCCCTACCATCTATACTCACTACTCTAGAATCACCAAAGAATTCTCAGTCACTCAGTCACTCAGTCACTCACTTACTCTCACTGACTCTCACTGACTCTCACTGACTCTCACTGACTCTCACTCTCACTATACTCATTCTCACTCCACACTCACTCACTATTTTTTCTATGCTCACTAATCCACACACTTAAATTTTACTCTGGTCTATACTCACTCACTCACTCGCACTCATTACTCACCACCCCTATTCAAAAACCATCCCCTATTCGCACCACTCAATCAATCTAATAATTAAGTAGTTCAAATTATTCAAATTATTCAAATTATTTAAATAATGGAAACATCACTCGATAGATATTTTAAGAAATTGATTTTAAAATAATTTATGTGTTGGGCTAAAAAGATTAACGAAAAAGGGTGATTGTTTGATGTTGTACTATTATGAGTGGTGTGTGAGTATAGTGAGTATAGTGAGTATAGTGAGTATAGTGAGTATAGTGAGTAGAGTGAGTAGTGAGTAGTGGGGATAGTAGTATGTGAGGATAGTAGTATTTGAGGATAGTAGTATTTGAGGATAGTAGTGTGTGAGGATGGTAGTATTTGAGGAATGTAGTATTTGAGGATAGTGAAGTAGTATGTGAAGATACAGTGTTTTTCAAAACTATTCAAACCAGCTCGGCAAAATGTCTCGAACCAAAAAAACAGAATAGTTCAAACCAGCCCGGCAAAACGATTGAAACCATACTAGCAAAATTAAACAAACCAATACACATAACCCCTAACAAGTTGTTGTATACAGGATAAAAAGGAAACCAGTTCAGTTCCGTCCGTTTTGACCCTTGATTGGTACTGCAAGACTCCCAAATGTAGTACATATGAGGCAATCCTCTAGATTTAAGATTTAAGATTTCAGAATATTGAATTCTAATGAAAGTTGGTGAGAAACATTCCGCCATTTGATTTGAAAGACTGTGCGAAGGGGTACGAAACTTTTTGAATTATTGGTTTGTTTAATTTTGCTAATGTGGTTTGAAACATTTTGTCGCGCTGGTTTGAATAGATTTGAAAACACTGTAGTGTGGAGATAGTAGTGTGATGATAGTAGTGTGATGATAGTAGTGTGAAGATAGTAGTGTGTGAAGATAGTAGTGTGCGAAGATAGTAGTGTGTGAAGATAATAGTGTGTGAGTAGTGAGTATAGTGAATAACGAGCATAATGTTAGTATATTGAGAGTGAAAGTCACTGGAACAACCTACTTGAATAGAGAGTCTCTAAAAGAAATTGACGTGTAGACCTTATATATTCAAAGATTTTCTTCTTTAAAAGGGTTGTTCAATTATTGGTAGAATTTACACTAGCATATACCAAGCCGGAGTATATTACACACTTCAAGTAATGGAAATGCGTAATTCTTGATACTTAATTCTTGACACGCACAGTCATTCCTTGAAACAGATCAATATAAGATCAATTTATGACTCATATTGCTCCTGAAATGGATAAATTAAGTTCGAGTGACGAAGAGGATAATTTTCTTGGGGTGAAGTACGTTTTGATTGAATGTGATTGAAGTGATTGAAGTGATTGAAGTGATTGACGTGATTGAGTTTGAGTGCGACTGGGGATTAGAATATGGGGCGTGTGCTTGAGTCTTGTGCTTGAGTCTTGTGTGGATGCGTCTGTTGGAGAGGCGTGAATTCCCAGATGCGAATTTAAATCCACACGAATTTCGTTGAACATCGCATTTTTAAAGGAGACCCTTTAATTATGTTCAATATAGTCAATATATTAGAATATAGAGTATTTCTATTTACCATGGAGGATGTAATGTATGGTTATGTATGGTTAATGTATGGTTAATGTATGGAGTAGTGTTGTAGGAGTTGTATTGTATGGAATAGTATTTTAGGGTGTTGTATTGTAGTGTAGGATTGTAGGGTGTAGGATTGTAGAGTGGAGTAGTGTTGTAAGGAAAAGTGTGTAGGATTATGTTATTGTGAGAAAAAGTCAGTGGGATGAAAAAGTGCGAAGTGCACCGGTGCTGGGCCTCATTAATATACTAACATAACTATAGAATAACACCACCTATTTTACTTTTCGTACTACGTACTATGAGACTCTAAGATTAAGACTTCTATAATTATGGCTACTTTCACAACAACTACTTCTACTACTTCTTCTTCTTCTTCTTCTACTACTACTACTACTACTACTTCTACTACTTCTACTTCTACTACTACTACTACTACTTCTACTACTACTACTTCTACTTCTACTACTACTTCTTCTTCTTCTACTACTACTACTACTACTACTTCTACTACTTCTTCTTCTTCTTCTACTACTACTACTTCTACTACTACTACTACTACTACTACTACTACTGCTTCGTCTTCTACTACTTCTTCTACTACTGCTTCGTCTTCTACTACTTCTTCTACTACTGCTTCGTCTTCTACTACTTCTTCTTCTACTACTACTACTTCTTCTTCTTCTTCTACTACTCCTCCTCCTCCTCCTACTACTACCACCACTCTGATGTCTGTATTCTATTGTTGTGGGCGTACGAGACAACATTGAGTTTCAAGACATACTCCGACTATACTCTCAGTGGCATACTAAAGACGGGTAAAAACGACAAGGACTAAGACGACTAATAATGACAATTTTGTGGATTTCAAGTATCGGGAAATATAAATTTCGTAGTGTAAAGAACACTATACCACAATCAATGATCAAAATAGATTGTAGATTGAAGATAACAGAGACCAGGAAGTCCTCCTTTGTGTGGGTGTCTATTTGACAGGAATATTTCTTATAAAATTCGTAGTTGAGGTCTAGTGACTTTGTGGTCTGTCTTCAAAAGTGAGGTCTTCAATTCAGACCTTTTCGAGGGACCGTCTCACTTTTTTGAAGACTTCTCACTCTTTTAAAGACTTCTCATTCTTTTAAAGACTTCTCATTCTTTTAAAGACTTCTCACTTTTTTAAAGACTTCTCACTCTTTTAAAGACTTCTCACTCTTTTAAAGACTTCTCACTCTTTTAAAGATGTCTGTGATTGCTGGTTTGAGCAACGTGAAGAAGCGTTTCTCATTGCATGACTTGAAATGAATATATTGAATGGTATTCTTCATTTAGGGCTTCAAAACTCAAGGCCTTTAAGTGTCACTTCATTAGTCACTTCATGAAGATATCGTAGCTCAAAGACTACTTCCACACTCAAGTCACGAATGGGGACTAAAATCCAGCTATTTGCTCACATGCTGTACCTGCACTAATGAAACTTAGGACAAGAAAGCAAGCACTCAAACTCCAGTACCTGTTATCTAACTGCATCACTAGGATCCTTGTATGAGGATTTCAGAACTGCTAATTTGGCCATTTGTTATGACCATATATCGTTACCGTCCCTTATATCCATATCGTTACCGTCCCTTATAAAAAAAATTCACTATCCTTCATGTCAACATAAAGTAGCGTAGTAGATCCAATCTAGCAGAATCAATTAATAGTAACACTAGAGTAGTGTTGCACCGTGTAGCCAGTACTCTGCCCCGGGGCTATTCCAACCTCATGATGTTCAGTCATCCTGACACGGAAAATGGATGTTTGGATTTTCGCTTGGTAATGTAAGCATGGATTATTCGTATCCGAGAATCAACCAGATCATTGTCAACTGGGTACTAAAAAGTTACCCAAGAATTCAGTACTATGGTGTAGTAGCATTATGTTTGCCTGTGGATTTGGATTGCCTTTTAAATTATTGGCTGACTTCGGTGGACTGTTGAAGTACCAATTCCTTCTTATTCGCACGCTCCACCACCACCGGAGGCAAATTGTCCACTAAACCCGACGGAATACGAAGGGTTCGGAGTGTTCGCGGAAGAAACACATTATCCAAGGACCCTAGTTCCGGGTTACCCGAAAGATCTAGCGAGATAAGGTGGGGTCCAAACTTAATGTTGCGAAATACACGTAGGTCGTTGTACTGGACGCACAAGTGCTCCAAAAAAGGGGGGAATTCGAGCGACTCGATGGTCTTGATCAGATGATAACCTAGACGCAATACCCTAAGACGGTTAGGGAATACCACTTCCTTCAACGATGTGATGTACTTCTCGTTATCCTCCATGTGTGGGTCCATCTCCATATCAAGCACCTCCAACGTGGGAGGAAACACGACGTTTTTTAGAGTGGTCACCAAGTTATTTCCTAGATAAAGCTCTTTCAATACTGAGGGAAAGGATACCTTGCTTAAAGTCTTGATGTTGTTGTTGGCCAAGAACAAGTGCTCGATGGAGTTGGGGAGCTTCAAAGGGTTGATGCTATTGACGCCATTTGCAGCCAAATTCAAGAATTTGACGTAGGGAGGGATCTTAAGGCCTCGTGTGGTGGTCATCGACAGCTGGAGGTTCAATGACTCCGTTTGGTCCGGAAACTTGATGCCGGTCATGGACTCATTAGGTATGCAGGAAACATCGAGGTACTTGAGCAGCTCGGGGAACCGTACGCCTTTTATACATTCGATGGGGTTACGCAGGATCAGGAGGAACGTAAGGCCACGAGGGAAATTGACATTCTTAAAGTTCTCTATGCAGTTTTCCGAAAGGTCGAGTCGTTTGAGGTTGACAGGAAAATCCACATAGTTAAGGAAGTATATGCGGTTGTGCAGGATATCAAGCAGTTTTAAGGCCAGAGGAAACGTCACGTAATCAATGGACGAAATCAAGTTATGCGAAACATCGAGTTTTTGTAGAGAAGAGGGCATTTTAAAGCCCGAAAGTGTCTCTAACGATTGTCCTCCTCCTAGGTTTAATACCTGGAGCGAATCGGGGAACTTGACCCCGGGAACCAACCGGATGGAGTTGCCTGAATAGTCCAACACCCGAAGCCGTGGCCACTTGTCTATATCGCTTTGAATCTCTTTTCCTAGCTGCACCAACTCTTCTTTCCCTGTAATGTATATGGTGTTGGCATCATACTTGTTGATGATAGCACAGTGCACCACTTTGGATGCAGCTTTTTGCTCTAGACAATGTAGAAAATGCAAGTACTTTTTTTTGTGAGTTTCTGGGGTTTCTGTCCATTTCTGGCTCCACACAAAATGGTACAGGATCTCTTTGGCGGAGCTGACAGTGGAGGAATCAAGGAAAGATTCTAAAATTTGGAGGTTAGTCCCGAATTCGCTATCATAGTATACAGAAAACGTCACGGTGTGGAAATTGCCCAAACCATTTTTTGGAAGCAGATTGATGGAGACTTTGGTTATGAGCCCCGCCACGCTCTCCAAGTACATGTTTGTTTCTGGACTGAGGTGATTGAACAAGAAGAGCCGCTCTTCTTTGGGAACTCGCAGGAGCCCTAACTTGCTGGCCAAGATCTCCGTATCTATTAGCAGTGACCCCTGGACATCGTGGGCTAATGTGTTGAGTGATGGAGCGTACTGCACAGAGGTATCCATCAGTTGTTTCTTGGTCCGCTCTGAATCTAGCACTTCCGGGCCCATTTTCCTATGCTCCAAATCTATTTTCCCACTCTCCATGTCAATATTTTGCCCTAATCCCACACTTACGTCCAACCCCACATTTTTCCCCAAAACAGTAGTTGAGATGGGCTCTCCATTAGGATCATTAGACTCATTGGGCTCGTTTGGGCCATGCTCAGTGTACAGGACCAGAGAGGAGTCATAAGGCTCGAATTTCATGGCCTGGGCCCCGGGGGACTGTAGTCCATCACTCTGGGTGTCGTTACCAATATTTTCGAGCTTCACTCGTTTGGACATTGTCTCATCTCCAGTATCCATCTTGGTATTAAGTGATGGTAGCGATTTTTTGATATCGCGAAGAGAGTCTATGCCGGATGCAATGGTGTGGAGGATGAATTCACGACCTTAGGTAAACATCAGTACCTCTACACTAATTAATATTAGTGAGTCTGGTATAGAAAGACATTTTTCCTAAAACTCTGTTGATATATATTTTTGGTGGTATAAAATAGTGACATCAGAAACTTTTATATTGGGGGTGATCGTTCACATGACCAAAGTCACGTGAGTGGCTGCGGTGCTAGAAAGATTGTTTCATGACTCTTTCATTACTCTTGAATGACTCTATAATGTCTATAGTTTCTCATGGTTCGTTTAGGACTTAGAAGAGTCGAGAAACTACCTGGGTAGTTCATATTATAAACACTGGGAGTGTTAGATCCACCATAGGCAGGGCCCTGCCTATGAAGGTATTATGAAGCCTCTCAGTCCGATTCTTACAATGGTGATACGGCGTTTGGCCATCAGGGCACTTCGTGCATAGATGGCCCCTTTCGAATATTCCAGAACAATCCTTACCATTGTTCTGGTGGAGAGTTTTTCGGTTCCACGTTTCTCTCAAAGTTATATAAACCATCTCGGTTCCTCTCTTTGAGGAACCATCAACGAATATAAGAGTTTAGGCATAAATGTATTAAAAGAACATAACAGGGAGTATGTAATCCTGAAGAAACATGAAATATATGTAGGATGCAGGTGTGTGTTTTTCCCCACCAGGATACTTTACATCTCAGTATGAGAACCAAAATTCGTTTCCCAACAGACTCAGGTAGTGTTGAATGTAAGAGTTCGCCAGAAAAGAAAGGCACCTCGGAAAGAGACTGAATGGGTGCAAAACACACCCGTGCACCAGGCGACCTCAGCAGAAAAAGGCCCAACGCAAACGACCTTTTTTCCACTTCTATTTTGTAAAAATAAATTTTTCGGAATCCTGGAATTCCGGACTTCACAATGCATATTTTTAAGTCGACAATCTTTGCGTGGTGGATTTTTGGAGGTCCTGTAGTTGGACAATTCCGGCCGCGGCCCCCAATTCCGGCCAATTTCGTCCAACCACCCTGCAACGACCAGCTGACCAACTGATCCCGGTGTCAACTGGTGAAGTAGCCCTTCTGTCCTCTCCTTCCTCTGGAGAGCCACCGGCGAATGAACTTAGTAAACAGAGTACCTGACGTAACAACAAGTATCTAACATAGATAAAAACATAGACATACATTATTTCATACTATCATATATTTTATATAATACCGTTACATCCGCGATGAACAGGGCACTACCCATAGAAGAATTATGAAGCCTACGTCATCTGATCTGACAATAGCCATTCCATAATGCCACCTCCTCAGTCACCATGTTAAGAAGCACCAAGGTAGAATGTGATAAACCTGAGGTACCAGGATGAAACGTGAGCAGTTTTCCCGGTCGGATTATGGGAAAACTGGTTGACTAGGCGACCCCGCCGTCAATTACTTGAGTAGCTCGATTCCCTCGTTTTGAAGAATCATCAACCAACAAAAGTAACTTAGTACATGAACGTTTCACAAGAATCTAACAAATACCATATACTACCATACTACCATACTACTGTATAAGCATAGGTATAAGCATAGGTATAAGCATAGGTATTAGTATAGGTATTAGTATAGGTATAAGTATGGGTATAAGTAAAAGTAAAAGTCTGAGTATAGAGAAGGTCGAGGTGTAGATGGAAAATAAATAGGATAGACCGATCTAGGTTTCTTTATAGGTGGAGGTATAGGTGTAGTATAGAGTAGGTGTAATAGAGTAGGTGTAATAGAGTAGGTGTAGTATAGGGAAGGTGTAGTATAGAGTAGGTGTAATAGAGTAGGTGTAATAGAGTTGGTGTAGTATAGAGTAGGTGTAATAGAGTAGGTGTAATAGAGTTGGTGTAATAGAGTAGGTATAATAGAGTAGGTGCAATAGAGTATAGATAGAGTTGAAATAAAGATATAGAAACATATAGACTTGGATAGACCATATGTAGAGGTATAGAGTGGTATTCGTCTAGGTGGAATGATGATTTGTAAGTATAAGTGTAGATGGACCATAGAAAAGAGAGACTATAATTATAAAGTGTATATACGTATTGTATAAGTCAAAGAAGAATTCTAAGTATAGATGAAGGTAGAATAGACCAAGCTAGGTTTATGTATAGGGAGAGAAGTAAGTATAGACTATACATGTCAGATCCACCATAGGTAGTGCTCTACTATTTTAGTATTTTGAGCCAACGCTGATTTTTATTACGGCCATTTTTCATTCAGGGTGTCGCGGTATTTATACCTCAGCATTTGTGGCTACAATTTGGCTTTGTGTCTGAAACACCCCTTCGCGCATGCACGAACGCCCCGTTTCATATTTTGCAGCCTTCTGCAGGACACAAAGCAGCGACAATATATAAAGGAGACCTTGCTGCTTCGAATTAGTAAATAAAATTTTACGTTTTATACTCTTCATGTGATTGTGAGACCTTTTGAGAATCGACTTAGAGAAGAACTTTTGATGAAAAGTTCTGATCAAGTGTCTCTTCCAAGGCATGATATTTTTTGACACCTTTAAAAAATGTTGTTGTCTTGAAGGATCTTCTTGATTCCTGTAATGGATTATCTTTGAGACCTGATACTTCATGAAAATTTAAAACATATATTTTTTTCAGGGCTAATTAATGTTTTTAACGCCTGATTGTTTTGTGGTTTATTTTGTGAACTGTGATGACAGGAAGCTTCTTAAAGGAGTCTGCGAAGGGGTCTTTGAAGCTTTCCCTTGAATCACCGTGTGTGGGGAATTTACCGGCCTATCAACATCTTATTTACAATACAACACTCTCAGTCTCAACCCAAAAAAACCGGCCCTTCATGTTTCATAATGCTACGGTATAGAGATTCTGGTTTTTACTTCCACCGAAACTTGCCAGAGAATGGTTTACTTGCTAGCCACACTCCAGTCATTTTCCATCCATCCATTGTCTTTCAAAAAGTTGAGAGTTGAATCAAAAATTGAATTGGACTTGGCAAAGTCGAAGCTTCAGAAGGCTTTGCCGTTACGCCCAAACTACTTGGAGTTCTTATGGCCAATTATCGGCTGCATCTCCTGCAAATATGGCCAGACAGTTTATGCCAAGGCTTACTAGGTGTTACCCTGAGACTATCTTGAATTGTTAGCTCCGGGAACATCAATACCCCTTGCTCAATGACACTGGTAAGTGTTTGGTGGGTTTGGCTTGGGAGTAATCTCAGCTCTGCATAAGTTATGACGCCATGAATCTCTTATTATGGCCAAGCACAAGATCGGCTTTCCTTCTCAATACTTGGAACTTGAGGATAGTCATACCATACCTGGACTCTCTCCAGCTTCAGGCAATACGAGCACCCAAAAGGAAGTCCAGGTATTTGGCCGGCTCTCCATGCTCACACATGGACATAGTGGAAGATGCCACTGGTTCCTGCGTATGGGACGAGCTACCTGCAAGAAACATGCAAGAAGCAAGATATATGCAAAGCAGCCAGCTCCGAAAAGACCTTTTCATGAAGCCGAACAGAATTCTCAAGAACTATTCTAAGTCCATTTACGAACGCGCCGTGCATGAACAATCGTGGCTTCCGCATGACTAAAATGGCGCGAACTATCATTTCCACGCAATTGGAAGATCACCACCACATGAGGCCAGATTTGGACCTTTTACGGATCTCCGTTTCGCTACGCTGATCGGCCCGATTGGAAGATTGAAGATTTTCTTGAAAGCTGATTTGAAGCGGCATTGAAACAGGCATTGGTTTTGCATTGGCTTGCACGTGAAGATGTGTAATCTAAAGAATGAAACTCCTCAAAGTTTTTACATTTCATTGCTGGTCCTTTTTTTGGATTACTTGGATTACTTGGATTAATTGGATTACTTGGATTACTCCTTGTTTTCACTGATACAAGATATGACATACCATGGTGGTGCCATGTATTGATACACTCTGCACATTGGAAAGTGTATGGTCGCAGTGAATAACGGCCAAAACAGGGCGAATGGTTAAAAGCCATGAGAGACAAAACGCCCCGAATGGATGGAACACCGCGAAGGATGTGGCATGGCTCTTGCACACTTGATTTTCGAGGGAACCTAAAAAAAGACTAATTTGTCCAGGTTTGTTTGGCTATAGGGTC
>NKZI01002159.1:0-31000 GCA_002370645.1 Metschnikowia sp. 00-154.1 | reverse complement strand
CCAAATAGATGATATTTGATTCAGTTACTTAAAAGAACGTTCCCTTGAATTCCATCCTCCTGTACCGGACTTGTTAATCTCTTGTTTGAAGTCAAACCCTATGACTCCTGACGCCAAAACCCGGTTTACACTATCCGTCCGCCCATATACATTCCTCGGAATCTTATGAGACTTGTCCCTTTTGTTGGCGCTTACTGCTTTGCGCCTGCAATTGAGAACAATTGTGGACAATTGTTGAAGGGTGATAACGTTTGTTAGATTCCTATAACCTCAACCCGCCGTGATCTCCAATTATTGGTTGCCCTGAGCAACTTAGAGCTTGTCTTCTTGCCCCCTTACTCTCCTTGCTTGAATGCAATCGAAGAATTTTGGGCCGTTTGTAAGTCGAACGTCAAGAGTTCTAGGTTAGAAAAGAAAGAAGAGTTGACGCCTGCGGTTCAACAATCTACAGAACAACTAAGTCCCCAAAGTTATCAAGGGTTCTGCAGACACGCTGGAGAGTATGTTAAGGCTTGCTTAGAGCGTCAATCATTCTAATTATTAAAAAAATATGCCATTATACGACAAAACAAAAAGCCATTATACGACAAAACAAAAAGCAAAAAAAAATAGAAAATGAAAAAATAGAAAAAAAGAGGAAGAAATGAAAAAAAAGGGCGTTGGTGGGATTAATTCGGTTTTTCGTATTATTTTACGGAAAATAGTTTGAAGAATCTCGATGAAACCATTTGGTTTGAAAGACTGTGCAAAGGGGTATGAAAATTTTTGAATCATTGGTTTGTTTCATTTTGCTAGTGTGGTTTGAATCGTTTTGTCGCACTGGTCTGAATAGTTTTGCCGCACTGGTTTAAATAATTTTGAAAAACACTGTAACACTTACCATTGTTCTATTAGAGAGTTTTCCGGCTCCACGTTTCTTTCAAAGTTATTTAAGGCGCTTCGGTTCCTCTGTTTGAGGAATCATCAAAGAGCAAAGTATTAGTAAGGCATAAATGTATTAAAGAACATAATAGGGCAAGTGAATATGGATATGATGAGTGAGTGTGCAGGTGATTATGGCTATTGTGGATATTTTATGCAATATGCAGGACCGGATTGATGTATTTGTGAATTAGAGACCATAATATGAAGTGACGACCACATCATTTGGAGTTTTGGTGAACCATGCCAAATACCCTCTTTGACTCGGAAAGTCCGAAGAACCTCGTCACCAGTGTATTATATGCAGGATGCCTTCTGAAAATGGCAATGCAGTGGTATTATTTGAATTGGTATTTATTGTATTGGTATTTGTTGCTGGTATAAACACTCAATTAGTTGATACTCAATTAGTTGATACTCAATTAGTCAGATCCAACATTAGTGCTCTACCCATTTAGGTATTATCGAGCCTCTCTGTCTGATACTAACAATTGTTGAGCGTTCGCATAAACTCTCGAATAATCTGGAATTGTTATGGCGTTGGATTCCAATAGTTCTCTCAAGTGTGGTACCTCAGTATTCATCTTAGATCACTTATAGTCTTTCCCTAAACTAGACGTCTGTGATCTATTCTCACAATCGATACCCTTTCAAACATTGCCGGGATCCCAGATATATGTATATCTCTTTAGAACTCATTCCTGTATTCAATCCGGAGCTCATCGCTTTCCGGAGCTCCAATTGGAACGCCTCTGATTCCCGAAGTCCAATCGGAACGCTTCTGATTCCCGAAGTCCAATTGGAACGCTTCTGATTCCCGAAGTCCAATCGAAACCTTCCCGATTGTCCCGGCTGTTTCTATTCTTGGAATCCCGTTACAGGTCCTCACCATCATTGGTTCCTAGGAGCGAGCTCACCCGTTATATATCATCATGCATCAGATGCGACCTCCCGAAAGTCATACGACCTCATGCATGATTAGTAATTCACTAATCATCCATCCCGCCTGGTTTCATCTGCACACCATAGTCGTAGACACATGTGAGCCTGGCCCATCTGCCCAACTCAGTGTTGTCACTCTGTACTGCGGATAATACTAATCATCGTGTCCTGCACACAATTATTGTCACGGCTCACAAGTTCAACAACAATGACCATTGCTAAGGACCTTCTCTTCAATCTCGTACCAGTCATCTAGCAGTCATCTAGCAGCCGTCATTGTATGAGGAATCTGGGTGTCCTGAGGTGAGTTAGAACAATGTTCGCTAAACTGTTCGTCTGCAGCCTCCTCTTCTCTCGAACACTAAAAATGTAGCTTAGATCCCTCCTTTTGAGAAATCATCAACGATAACAATAATTTAGTACTTAAGGTCACACAAGATTCCAACAGTATTAAAATTGGTAACAGAACCTAGACTAAAATAACCAGCACTCCACATTATATTTCTCTGAAGTAGTTCATTCCACGCGATATTGTCTTGGTAGTATACTGTACTAGTATCAGTATTGCAGCTTGTGAGACTTTTTAGACCAGAAATATCATGATTCTTGGAGACTAACTTTAAGACTTGGACCGCTATGAATTCTGGAGTTAGGTTCTAGGGATGTTCAGGCTTGTTAATGAGACTGAGACTGACACTGACACTGACACTGACACTGACACTGACACTGACACTGACACTGACACTGACACTGACACTGACACTGACACTGACACTGAAACTATGATTTCTCAGACTTCAGTTCTAGGGGTTTTTAGACTCGAGTTAGATGGTGAAGGCAAACCTGTTTTTGTCAACACAACAAAGGTCTTATCGTCCAAGACAACCAACTTAGAAAAGTACTCCTTCAATCAGTCGACATTGGCATCCAAGTTCTTCTGCCGCTTGTTCTGTCTTCTATAGTCCATCACAAATCCAATGCATTTTGGCCTACTCACTTTCAAAAGACTGACTGGGACTGAGACTGACTAGATTTTGAATTATGATCCCAGTGTTGAGTACTTGGGGGATGTAGTACTCCAGAGTGGCCTTCAACTTGATCGTTGAGCAGTAAACCTTTCCACCATGAGCAATTCAATTTCTGACAATCAAATCAATGAACCAAATCATGCCAATGAACCAAAGTCATGCCAATGAACCAAAGTCATGCAAACGTATCATTACGAAAGTCTTGCTAATTAGGGTATGGTGGGAAATATGCGAATTTATATATCCTTTTTTTTTTTTGCAGCAAATCTCAAACACGCGTGTTTCAGAATGGTGGCAAATTATGCACACAAAAGCGGGGTCTATTATATAAAAACCCTTGTCCCCCTTGTCTTTCTGAACCCCTATAATTTCATTTGTGTGTATACTGCCCTAATCAGCAGCCTTGGTTATGACTTCGATGAAGCCCTAATCAACAGTCCGTGTTATGACTTTGACGAAGTCCTTATTAGCAGCCTTGATTTTAAATTTGACAAAGCCTTAATCGGCAGCCTTGATTATGACTCTGACGAAGCCCTTACTGGGATGATGGCAACGTCATGGTTGACCACGAAGTCAAGTTCGATCCTGATACACTTACTGAAAAGCCACCACTTTTTTTTACATTCCATGAAGCAGTAAATGGGTGAATCTTCCTTTCAGAATGATTCAAGTGCTCAAAAAGAACCCTCTAACTAACTGGATAACGGTGGAAAGCTGAATCCGAACGACAAGTTAGCTTCCAAAGACCACGCCAAGTCTACTCCGGGGCCAATTAGTAGAGTTCAGCTAGCTTCTTTAACTGAATGAGACCTTTCCACTGATTCTTCCCCGAATCCAAGTCATGTCCGAGATACCTATCGTTAAATCAAGTTTAATTACCAAACGGAGAGGAGTCTGCTGACCAAATTCCGTAAATGAGAGTTTAATCTTTCGTGTGCAGGTAAATTAATACTAACAGAGTGTCTGAACCAAAACATCAAGACTGCCGGTCTTTCGAACGCAGGTATCTTGGTTGAACCAATTCAAGCATCTATTTATTGACATCATTTTAGGAAAATCACAATGGTTTGCGCCTTAGACCATTATGTTTTACCAGCGCCGATTTACATATTGAATTGCCTAATACCGGAATTGTTATCTAAACCTAGACAGATTCATTAATTCCAGCATGACTACGACCATCCAAGTGTTAATATACAGTGTGAATCTCGGGTCAAGGTGGTTTATTGAAAATTACCTGTTCAATACTTAATAGCTGGTGGGATAATTACCCGACTCGGAGTAACTAACAAGTCTGGAAGAAAAAGAGAAACATGAATGTTTTGAATGTAATTTGAGAGTGGGCAAACGTGTGTCCATAGTATGGTTACACGTCATATCAGTCAGACAAAACTTACATCAAATGAAAAACCCAAGGAAGGTTCAAGTTGAGTTTGTTTGACTATCTCCTATATCGCTGTTTCTCCGACTCTACGGGCCAAAACGATGTCTGCACTATTACTACATTCTGTACCCACTATACTTATAGTGTAGGTATCAATCGACAGCGGCCCTTCGCTAGAAGTAGTTTTGCGGTTATTCATGGTGCACCACTATTTGGTTCGCTGGATCACCGAAAAGTGGGGATTTTCCGTCCAATTTAGGCTGGCAACAAACATGGGGTGTTTCTCGTCTTCGTAATAAGCAAAGACTGCTGGGGCGTGACAAATTTCATGTCAAAGCCGGATCAGAGGGAAGAATATGCAATGAGTTATCTACAAGTGGTTTTATGGTTCGTTGTATTTGCAACAATACATCTATAATACACTCGTCAAACTGTGATTCGATGGTCACGTCTCAAACTTGCTTGTTGATTAGCGTCCGACGTACTTCACTTCAAAGTACCGGACAATGTTGAACCCGATACACGAGAAAGCAGCACCCAATTCAAAGCCAATGTCTGTTCCAAAGTCTCCGACCTTACGTCCAATCACTCCCTTGTACCAAACCTGGCCCATTCCAAGAACAACACCAGCCACTCCACAGCAGAAACCAAACACTCCTGCAAATCCCACGGGATACGACCGTTTATCGTTGAAGTTGAGGTAATCATAAGCGGAAAACCGGCCCTTGTTCCAGATAAAGTGCTGCAGGAGCGACATGGACTCATATATGGCAAGGTAGTAGCCAATGAGGTTCATGAAGTTCTCCATCACCGACTCGAAGTGGTAGTACGCAGGGATGCAGATGGCCAATGTGACAAAGTTGCCCACCACGGTCCAGAAGATTCTGGGGACCTTCTTCAAAGGTGACCAAACACTCTGGGCAGATAAACCCACCGAGTACATGTTGGGCACATTATTGGCCACAGTGGAAAGGGCAAGAATCACACACAAGAACTGACCAAATCCATGCAATGAGTCCTCCACAAGAACGGCATACACCAAGCCTCCAATGGCCTTGTCCAGGTACAACTCCTTCCATCTGGTGTTGGTAAGTGTACCAGTGGCACAAGCAGAACCCAAGATCATGGTAAACACCAAAGGCAACCACAACCCAATCAAAATGCCAAAGAAGATCTTATAAGCATTTGCATTCCGGGGTTGGTACACGGTATAGTCTGAGGCATAAGTGGTCCAGCCTGTGGCGAACCCGAAAACAGTACCTCCAAACGACAAAACGTTTCCAGCAGTGGTAGGACCTCCAACCGTAGTTCCCCACGTGAAGTTACCCGAAATCTTCATCCGAGCAAGGATCGCAAGGAAAGCCACCAAGTTGGGGATCCACGACCATTTCTCATAGGCATGAATTATGTTATAGCCGAAAAACGTCACCAAGATCGTGCACACCACCAAAATAAGACACCCTGCCCAAGGAGGGCAAGCACCATTGTTGACAATGTTCAAGAGTTGCGCCAGCGCCATAATGTTGACTGCACCCCATCCAACACATGCGATCATATTGATGAACGCAAAGATTCTCTGGCCATAATCTCCAACCAAGAACCGTGATAAAATCATTTGACGGAGACCCAAGCGGCACCCGAAAATGGAGAAAAAGGCCACAGGGGCAGCACCCAAAAGATTAAAGAAGACAATCACCATGATACACTGGAAAAACGAGAGTTCGAAAACAGTCACACCCAAGGCTCCAAGCGAGAAAGTGGCAATCACCATATTGGCAGACCACCACATTGAGGCAGCATTAAGCACGGAATCATCGTGCTTTTCTTCATCCGTGACCAACTCAATACCTTTGGTTTCAAGGTTGATGTACGCGGCACAGCGGTTGAAGAAGGAGAGGTGGGCCTCGGAAGTCTGGGCCTCGCCATGGTCCAGCGTAAGTGACTTCTCGTACGCATCTAGCGACGAGCCTTCCTTGGTGGCTGCAATATCGCCCACGTGTTTCTCGTCCATAGTTAGGGATATGTTTGGGGGTGTGGGGTTTCGGTGTGGGTAGCTTGAGTGCGATATTCTGCGATGCCGGGAAAATTGGGCTATATAACGGGGAATGCGATGGCCAGGGGATGGCAGATTGGTTCACGTGATCCTTTGAAACACCTGATTAGCGTGGGGACTGCAGGTAGGAATATGCTGACCTCCTTAACAACACGGCTACAAACGGCGTCTTATATGCGCTGCTGGTGTTGTGATAAGGCATCTAAGATACCGCTCCCATGTGGGCTACCCTGTGTACAGGTTTTCTGCGCTCGGAACGAAAAAGAAAGCTGGGCTTGCACACAAAACGGGTGCCGTCCCTATGCCGCGCGACTTATTGGCCAGATACTCGCGGTATCTGCACGGCAAATGCGATGCCCTATTAACGCATCAACTCGAAGCGTCGAGTACACCGAAGGACGCACGCGATATGCACGCCAGCAGATTTGCTGAAATATTCGGCGTGACCAACTTTCTGCTGGGTTATATCCGAGGCACGGCCAGTATGTTTGCTCAAGTTTCAGACACCAGTTCGGGCCTGGGGTTGTTATGCTCCTACCCGTGTGACTGGCATATAACGTTCCGGGGGCGCCCGTGAAACGATCCTGCACTCCGGCACATAGGATGTTCCGCGGAACGCCCGCTACACCTTGATAAGCACGGTTTCGCAACTGCGAGATAGTGGACTTCCGGTCACACGACCCGTACCAAACAATCAGTGAATAACCATACCCAAATAGGCAATGCTCATGATGGCATAGGTTGACTCTTATCTTTGGTGTTGCAGACTGGTGGGGTGGACTGTTCATCACGTGCAGTGTTAATTGAAAAATGAGATCACGTCACATGACCAGGTCACGTGTTTTGAGTGACGTTCGAGGGAAGCAGAAAAAAGTCAAAACATCAGTACATCCGGGCTTTATGTGGTGGGATTGACACATGGACAAGTAAGTCCTTACGTAGTCCTCTCCAACATGTTCTGAATAAACCGCAAGAGAGCTTGTATGGTCACTTGATTTGGTAGTAATGAAGCGACCTCCAGGGTATCATTCCTGTAGGTAAGAATGCGGTGGATCTCGGTATTCTTTCCTAAGTTGTCCCATAATGTCCGAATCTTTATGCTCTGTTGATCCCAATAAGTATGCCCAGTAGATCCCGGTGTACTAGATTCAAAGATGTATAGTACAGCAGATAAAATAATGTGTAAATCCAAGGTAAATGTGTATCTTATCTGTACTGTAAATGACAATGTATCAACTCCATTTGGACAAATGTTTGGTTGGTTAGGGTACCCATCCTTATATTATCGTCTGCCTCTTTTCACTAAGTCCCTTGGGTCTTTGATTACCTTAGATCTTTTGGCTTCTCGATGAAAAGACAGACCGCAGTTTCATTGAGACAAATATTCCATTTCATCCTTAACGCCACCAGTGTAAGTTGAAGCAGGTCAAATGTAAGAAATCCAGTGTTGGATAATGTTGCTTGTGATCAGCCAATCATTAAACGTTGCAGGACGGAGTGAGGTATAGCTTCATTAAGTATGACTTGTTATCAGCTAAGAAAACACATGAAGGCATTTCACTAACGACCATGCCGCCTAATCATTTTTCGGAGAACTTCTTAGTATAGTTCAGTTAGACTTTAGTTCAAGTAACCCAATTATGGATTCACCATTAGTCTGTATAGTTGATTGGACGCCTTTATATGAACAAGACTGCCACCAAAAAATGGGAAAGAATGAAGTAAGTATAGAATGGTCAGTGGAAAAGTAAGATATAGAATGGATTGTAAAGAAATAAAGAATGGTTATTTGAATAGGGACAGGAGGTTGAATATGAGTGGGTAGAGGGGGAGGAGTAGAGAAAAGGGGGAGGAGTAGAGAAAAGGGGGAGGAGTAAAGCAGTAATTGGGGTGAGGAGGTGGACTGGGGAGGGGAGGAAGAATAGAGGAAAAAAAAAAAGGTGGATATTCAATAGAGGGGAGCGAGGCTTTTATAGACAATTTCCCCCGTTCTCACCCCGCCCAGTTTATTTGCAGCCACTCTATATGCAGGACCGCCACCGGGCGAAATATATAAGGCACCGCATTCCCACGTTACGCAAAAAGAATAAGTACAAACAACAATAGCAATGAACAAGCATTGATTAGGGAGTTTTGAAGTGACTATTACAGATATTCATGATGAAGATATGGGTTCAAAACATTGTGAAAATACTTGAAAGGGTGAGTGTAATAATTTCTGTTACCCTCTTACAGCTAGATCCACTATGGACCGGACATTACCCATAGAGGAATTATGAAGCCTACGCCGTCGGATCCTAACAATTGCCAGGCCATGTGTGTACAAAGTACTATGATGGCTGTGATACGGATTTTGCAATGGCCATCATTGAACGAAGTACTATATGGCGTATCGATTGTGCTAAACGAATCGTCACTATTGTTCTGGTGAAGAGTGTTGCGATGTCACGTTATCTCTTCACGATACATTTATCTTCAAAAGACTAAGAAAAGCCGCTCAGTGAGGAATTATCAATGTGTACAAGTTTGGGTGATTTACGTTCTTACAAGAACCTAACCGTACGGCGAATTGTTATAGTCTGCAGCCACCAGATTATTTAGTTCCATCAAAAGGAATGCCAACCCTTTTCGGGAAGTATGTTCCCCTGGTGTCCATACTATAGGACATCGTTTGAGTGGGGCTTTATGGTTTCAAGTTTACAGCTAGACTAATTCTCAATGGCTATGCGAAGGCCGACGCATTGACTTGACACTTTGTACCGATCATCTGGTAACTATTGAAAACCAAACCATATCTCTAGAACATCAAAGCCTCTCTACTGATATATATTGGAGGGTGTTGTGAAACGTCCTGGTGTATCCTCACTCAGTTGATAATGTTTTAATACTCTTATGAACTAGCGGAAGTTGTCTTTTTATATTGAGGTGACCTTCCACAATATCAAAGTGTGAGTGTTTTAAGTTCCTGGCTGAGGCCAAAGTGCTATTTGTGACTTTTGTTTCTCGTCAGGTGCCAAATATGTTTTAACTGATGTTTTGGTTTATTTATTATACAGGGACGTGGAAGTTGGACCCACAAACTCAAAGTACGAGATGTGTGTCGTGGATGCAAAACCTTGATCACGAGTATGCAACACATAATAAATTACTGTTTGCATACAACCCCTGCTTGCATACCACCTTACAAATGACCGAACTTCGTTCAGGCTAATTACTTGTTGACACTTTGTGGTCACAAACAAATGATCAATCTTGGAAATCAATTATGTTACGACTTTTTTTTTTCGATGAATTTGCTCAATTCAACGAAAAGCATTGCTTTCTAAATTTTTAAATCATGAAACTAAAGTGACATGATTCACGGGAGTGTCAACACACGGAGTCAAGGGATTACGTAAGTGTGTTGTGTGCAGGTCATAAACGAGTGGATAACTATCTTTCAACTTATGTTCCAGTATATATTGATATACTGGAATATGGAAGTTGTACCGTACAAGCTAAGAGTACGAGAAGTGTGACGGGGATAGAAGTCCTTTTTCATCGGTAACCTGCACATAGTACATCATTGGTTTGCATACAACACACTTCGAAGTACCTTGACTCCGTACATGCTAGGTGTTTGTTGACAGGTTCAGAAACAGTGCATTTTTGTTGAAGCACTGTTTGTTCTGCATTATAGAGCTTCCGAAGGGTATCGATGTTCACATGGTACATTACCGGCTGTGGCTAGAGAAGGACCTCCTGCATATAGATGGGGAAGCCCCCGTATAGAGGCCGGAATGGGTGGTACGTCAAAAGGGTAATTTTTACCGCTTGCGAAACCATAACCTCAAGGCCGTAAAGTCTTTGAAGTTGGTCTTATGTGCTACTCCACTACAATCGCTTCAATCCACATGAAACAAATTCTCTGACTTGGTTGATAAAACAGCGCGACTGCATATAGCACGTTCGTACAGGATTTCCTTTGATTCCAATGATTAATCTAAAATTAATTGATTGGGCGCTTTTTAGTGGGTACGTGAGCTGACCAGTTGATTGAATTAATCAAGATTGTCCCATAGAAACATTTTCAGAATTTCGGAAGGGACTAACTGTCAGGTACTACCGTCCATTCCAATAGTGGTTTTACATTTCCATGCAATACTTTTAGTGGTCCAAATAGGCCGTTCTGGGTTTGTATCCTGCAACATCTCGTACCTGTTTATAATTTTCATGCACAAATTCGTATAATTGTAGAAATTTAATGCATAATTTCGTAAAAAAGTAGATTTCCAAGGCAAAGGGTCGTAAAATTATAGAGATTTTGTCGTAAAATTACAGATTTAATGCAATCTCTCGTATAATTGTTGATTTCCAACGCACTGTCTCGTAAAATTGTTGATTTTCAATGCACTATCTCGAAAAACTGTAGATTATTTCTACAAATGTCTCTTGAAATGGAGCTTTTTATATATAAAAGCACGTAACATTGATGTTTTTGTATGCAACATCTCGTAATATTATTGATTTTTGATGCACTCCTTCGTAAAATTGATGATTTTCAATGCACTGTGTCGTAAAATTGTTGATTTCTCATGTCCGGCCTCGTAAAATTATTGATTTTCCATGCACTATCTCGTAAAATTATTGATTCTCAAGGTAAAAAGCTGTACAATTGCATGTTTCCCATGTAACTCTTCGTAAACTTGTATAATTATAATACAACTTTTTCAAACTTGTTGTTTATGGATGCAAAGTTTCGTAAAATTGTAGTTTATTAATGCAGAAAGTCGTAAAATTGTGGATTTGTTATGGAAAATCTCGTAAAATCATGTTTTTTATACGAAAAAACTGGTACAACTATTAATTTTGTGTTGAGAAATCTCGTAAATTTGTTGATTTCCAATGCAGAAAGTCGTATAATTATTTATTTCTAATGCAAGGTCTCGTAAACTTGTGCATTTCTAATGTAATGGCTCGTAAAATTGCTGATTCTTCATGCATATTCTCTCGAAATTGTGTAATTTTGAAAAAAAAACCGATTTTTTAAAATTTGTTTCAAAAAAGTAGACTAAATACGTAAACTGTCCAATTAAAGGAATTAGCGAAAATTGTATTTTCTATTTAAAGAAATGAAAATTGCGTATATGCAGTAATGTATGGATTTGTATATTTGTGAATTTTTAGACTGAAAAAAGTAGGCTCATAAACCTGTAGAATAGCAACTTTTGGAGCTTTTCATCCATAGAGTTTTAATCTATAGTCGTGGTTGTATATGCAGGACTTTTGGACTCTCGTCTTAAAATTGTAGCTTTTGATGCACATTCTCGAACATTTACCTTGCAATTCAGCTTGAATGCACCAATAATACAAGGAGACGCCAAGTCCATATCTAGCAGGTCGGGATTCCAGAGGTCGACGGGCGGAAAGAGTGCGGGGATTTAGCCTCCCACTTTATATCAATACAATTTATATGACCCTTCTCCGGTACTCTTTGATTGAACACTGTACTATCCTAATCTGCTATACTCTACTTATCTTCCACTGGTTAATTATGATTACTACTCTATTCTCTGTTTTTTTCTCTAGCACAGTACATAGTAGTGACAGAATATAGTAGTAACACATAGTAGTAACTGTACATAGTAGTAACTATACATAGAAGTGACACATAGTAGTAACTGTCAAACATATTTTTACATTTAAAAAAAGTGAAATTATGGAGTTTTTTAGAGAGACTCGTAAAATTCTGGAAATCGTATGCAATCTTTCATAGTGTAATGCATGTATACTGCAAAGTCTCGTAAAATTGTAGTTTTTTATGCATAAAACTCGTACAATTGTATATTTCTACTGCAATTACTGTTCAAATATTGGTTTTAATGCAAATTGTCGTACAATTGTTGAAATCTTATGCAAAGTCTCGTAAAATTGTTGAAACTGTATGCAAAGCGTCGTAAAATTGTACTTCTTTATAAAATAATCTCGTAAATTTAGTGGTTTATTACACTCATCTCTGTGTATTCCATTCAGTCGCTTCATCATCGGTCACTAAGAGCACATATTACTACTAATGCTTCTACTACTACTAGTACTACTACTGCTTCTACTCCTACCATTGCTACTCCTACCATTGCTACTCGTACCATTTCTACTCGTACCATTTCTACTTCTACACTACAATAACTACTACTACTTCTACTCCTACACTACAATAACTACTACTACTTCTACTCCTACACTACAATAACTACTACTACTTCTACTACTTTCAACATATGTTTCAGTATATATTAATATACAGGGGTATGTAAATAGTACCATACAAGACCAAAGTCTGTAAGGGTGTCGCGAAGGCAGGTAAAAACTATTGAACTTGTGGAACATGTGATGATGTTGAACGGTGATCGAGAGAGCGCACTCTGATGTCCAGCGGCTAACGAGATATCAGGCCATCTGTTTTCCTATACGGTGGAGGAAGAATCCCCAGATATAAAATGGTGCCACCGCCCCATCTTATAATTTTAGAATTCAATCCATCAACTGCCAGAGGTATACCAAGATGCCTCCAAGAACCAGACCCACCAAAAAGATCTCGTATTAATACTTCAATGAACTCTGACCACTCTCTGGTCCTCCTGGTGCTGCAACTGTCGTTGCGGATCTGGCGTTATCTTCTCTACAGATGAGGGACCTGCATATGTGCGGGTACTGCATGTTCCAGTGAAACCATCCAGATGAAACAATGTTGGGTATTGTTGAAGGGAGACAATAGCTAACTAAGCTCTGTTGGGGTCTGGTTGGGCTCTTGTCCAGCTCTGGGGCATTGTCTTGGAAAAAGATAATGTAGGAGAGAGAGAGGGATGAAAGAGAGAGAGCGGTTTAGGTGGTCCCGGAAACCCAACTATATATATAGAGGATCCCGCTCTAGTTTGAGCGGTATCGATTGTGAGAACAGTTCACTGATATCTAGTTTAGGAAGTATATAAGTGATCTAGGATGAACCTTGAAGCACCATACTTGAAAGAACTAGCGGAGGCCAATGCCATAACAATTCCAACTTATCAAAAAGTTATGACAAACTCTCAAAACTCCTTCACCTGGCGGAGGCCTGCACCTAGCACATCACTGGCTTGTATGCAACACATCTACGAAGTACTGTCAACAAGTACTTAGCATACTCGGAGTCAGAGTACTTTGAGGATGCGTTGGATGCAGGACAGTGACGAACCGTGTGCAGGTTACCAGTGGGTGAAAAGTCTTCACCAGCCTGACACGTTGTATGCATGACAGGGATACGCCGTGTGCAGGTTCCTAGTGGGTGAAAACTTTTCACCAGCCTCGCACCGACTAATCTACTTTGGTCTTGTAAGGTCTAACTTACATATCCCTGTATATCAATACATATACTAAAAAACATAGGCTGAAAAGTACTGTGACTCTGCACATTCTAGGTGCTTGTTGACAACTACTTCTAGTTCTACTTCTACTACTATTTATAGAGTTATATTGCAGATTGTCGTACAATTGTAGGATTTCAGTGCTCAAGAAGGTGAAATTTTTCATTTTTAGTTCAAAGACCCATGCATTCATACATTTGAAGAATTTTTTATTAGTATTTTGGTTAATCGTTGACGCAATTTCTCGTAAAATTGTTGTTTTTGAACACAGCTTTGGTAAATTGTGGTTTTAGTATGCATAATGTCGTAATATTGTGGTTTTTTAATGCAACAAGTCGTAAAAATATCGTTTTTTGATGCACAATCTCACAAAACTGTCGAATTCTATGCAATATGTCGTAAAATTGTGGTTTTTTATGCACAGACTGTCGTAAAATTGTAGAAGTATCATGCAAATCATCGTAAACCTGTATAATTCTAATGCAATTTCTCGTAAATTTTGAGAATTTCTATGCAACGTCTCGTAAAATTGTATATTTCCAATGCAAAGGCTCGTAAATTTTGGTTCTTTCATGTCAAATCTCGTAAAATTGTATAATCGTAATGCAAAAACTCGTATAATTGAATATTTTCCAAAATCAGTTGACTAAAAAAATCGTTAAAACATATGAATTCCCAGTTTTTAATAGTCGTATTTTTGAATAACATAAATTGTAGATTGCCCGTTTAAGGAAGTTAGTAAAATTGTGTTTGTGGATTTTCAACATGTATATATGCAGGAATGAGTAGACTTGCATAGTTGTTCAATTTTCGAGTGGGACCTAGATAATTTTTTAAACTTCGTGAGTGGTAAATCTGTTACATTCCGATTCTTGCAACTTGGTAAAGCGTAAAATTCTTAATTTTTATTCTGTAGAGTTGTCAAAAACCACCTAGCATGTACGGAGTTAAGGTACTTTGTGTTAGATCTACCATAAGCAGGGCACTACCTATGAAGATACTATGAAACCTATCAGTGCAATTGTTACAATCGCCATTGCAAATGCCGTGTCATGACCATCGTTGTATGAAGTACCATGATGGTCCTTTCACTATTCTAGAACAATCCTTACCATTGTTCTAGTGGAAGGTTTTTTTTTTTTTCAACTTATGTTTTAGTATATATTGATATAAAAGAATATGTAAATTTTGCCTTACAAGACCAAAGTCTTAGACGAGATGCAAGGTGGGTAGAAACTTTTCACCCATTAGTGACCTGCACATAGTGCATCACTCAAACGCATCCAACGTCTCTCGCATCCAACGTCTCTCGCATCCAATGCCTCTACCAAGTACATCGCCTCCATGTGCTAAGAACTCGTTAACATTTTTCGATGCCACGTTTCTCTCATAAGGCACTCCGGTTCCTCTCGTCGAGAAACCATCAACGAATACAAGATTACGTTAATACACGTTATAAAGAACATAACACTTCGTAGTATGCTGTATACTTGTTGATATTCCCATGGTTCATGTCACTTAAGTTTCATGATTTGCTGTTGTATGGCTCTGTAGTTATCGAGCGGACGTGGTGATTCCTGTTGAATCCTGAAAAAGATAAATGCTTATGGGAACTACTGGACTGTAGAGGTGCTGTAAGGGTATCAGCGATATGTATTCCTGTATATTAATATATACTAAGAGATGATTTGAAAAGAGTCCTAAATTTGTAGTCTGAAAGTTTGAAAACTGGTGAATAAAGTCGCAATATTTTACCCTCGTACCCTCATAAAATTGTAGAGTTTTGTCTTACATTTGTAAACTTTATATGCACAATCCCGTAAAATTGTATAATTATCTCGTAAAATTGTGGATTTTCAATGCAATGTTTTGAGTAAAAAGGGACTTTTAATGCCACGTTTCAAGAAATAGCGCATTTTTAATCTGAAGTTTCGTACAATTATATCTTTTTCATGCAACTTCTCGTAAATTTGTTGGTCGTTAATGCACCGGTTCGTACAAAAGTGGAATTTCGGTGGATTCACTCGTAAAATTTTCGATTTCCAATGCTTGGACTCGTAAAATTCTCGATTACAAATGCAACTTCTCGTAAAATAGTATAAATTCAATGCAAAGCCTCGTAAAATTGTTGAATTTTAATGCAATGACTCGTAAAATAGTAGAATTTTAATGCAATGACTCGTAAAATTGTTGAATTTTAATGCAATGACTCGTAAAATAGTAGAATTTTAATGCAATGACTCGTAAAATTGTTGAATTTTAATGCAATGACTCGTAAAATAGTAGAATTTTAATGCAATGACTCGTAAAATTGTTGAATTTTAATGCAATGACTCGTAAAATAGTAGAATTTTAATGCAATGACTCGTAAAATTGTTGAATTTTAATGCAATGACTCGTAAAATAGTAGAATTTTAATGCAATGACTCGTAAAATTGTTGAATTTTAATGCAATGACTCGTAAAATAGTAGAATTTTAATGCAATGACTCGTAAAATTGTTGAATTTTAATGCAATGACTCGTAAAATAGTAGAATTTTAATGCAATGACTCGTAAAATTGTTGAATTTTAATGCAATGACTCGTAAAATAGTAGAATTTTAATGCAATGACTCGTAAAATTGTTGAATTTTAATGCAATGACTCGTAAAATAGTAGAATTTTAATGCAATGACTCGTAAAATTGTTGAATTTTAATGCAATGACTCGTAAAATAGTAGAATTTTAATGCAATGACTCGTAAAATTGTTGAATTTTAATGCAATGACTCGTAAAATAGTAGAATTTTAATGCAATGACTCGTAAAATTGTTGAATTTTAATGCAATGACTCGTAAAATAGTAGAATTTTAATGCAATGACTCGTAAAATTGTTGAATTTTAATGCAATGACTCATAAATTAGTATAAATTTAATGCAAAGCCTCGTAAAATAGTATAAATTTAATGCAAGGCCTCGTAAATAGTATAAATTTAATGCAAAGTCTCGTAAATTAGTACAATCGTCATGCACAATCTCTCTGACATTATAGACGAATTTAAACCAATTCTCTTAAAACTATACATTTTGTACACCTTTCAATTTTTAGTACTGCACATAAAAATGAAGTTTGCTGATTTGTAATTTATATGCAGTCTGTAAACCCTTATATGTGGAATGTATAAAAATGTAACTTATCAAGCCATAATTTTATTCTCCAAATATTTTACAAATTCAAGTTAGCTCCGGTGGAAGGATTGTCACTTGGTAAATTTCGAAAAGTAGAATTTTTTTGGGCTTTGAATTGTTGTCTAGTAGAATTTTAGAATTTCGTAAATTTCTAAACTCATAAAATGATGAAATTTTGTGGTACAATTGTAGAAACATGTGTTAAAGTCATCCTTTTGCTGCCACATCTCGTAAAATTGGGGATTTTTTTTCAACCTATGTTTTAGTATATATTAATATACAGGAATATGTAAGTTTTACCTTACAAGACCAAAGTTCTATCTGAGGTGTGTGGCGAGTGAAGGGTTTTCAATCGCCAGTAACCTGCCCATAGTACATCAGTGGTCTGCATACAATACACTACATGTTGGGCGTTATAGTATACGCTGTCATAGCTAGGAACTTATATGTCATTGTTGGCCAAGAATTCTAAGAGGGACCGTTGAGACTATAGTGGTCATTGTTGGTTCTTGGAGAGTGTTTAATGTGTTACTAATCTGTACTAGAAAGTCCGTAATATTCTGGTCAATGATTATGCCGCACAACCAAGACCGGGATCCCCTCTATATATACCTTTTACTTTGGACTCTTTCTTCCTGCACTGGCCTTATTCATACATTGTCTTTCACTCAAACCTGACTCCTCCTGACGACAAGACCCAGTTGTAATGCTACTCTCTACTCACACCCTATACTGCATGTACTGCATGTATCGCCTTACCTGCATATACTAGTTAGCATATCTTTGCATGTTTCAACCTATGATTTAGTATATATTAATATACAGGGATATGTAAGTTGTACCTTACAAGACCAAAGTGCGAGATGTGTCGAAGTGGGTGAAAACTCTTCCCCCACCGTCAACCTGCATGTAGTACTTCACAGACGTGCATATAACATATCCACGAAGTACCTTAGGTCCGTACCTGCTAAGTACTCGTTGACAGCATGTTCAACACTACGAAGTACCTTGACTCCGTATATGCTAGGTGCTTGTTGACAATTTTACATGCAATATCTCGTAAAATTGTTGGTTTTTGATGCAAAGTCTCGTATAATTGTAGATTTTTAATGCAAAGTCTCGTAAAATTGTTGATTTCTAATGCACGGTCTCGTATAATTGTTGATTTCTAATGCAATATCTCGTAAAATTGTTGATTTGTAATGCAAAGTCTCGTAAAATTGTTGATTTCTAATGCACGGTCTCGTATAATTGTTGATTTCTAATGCAATATCTCGTAAAATTGTTGATTTGTAATGCAAAGTCTCGTAAAATTGTTGATTTCTAATGCACGGTCTCGTATAATTGTTGATTTCTAATGCAATATCTCGTAAAATTGTTGATTTGTAATGCAAAGTCTCGTAAAATTGTTGATTTCTAATGCACGGTCTCGTAAAATTGTTGATTTCTAATGCAAAGTCTCGTAAAATTGTTGACTTTTAATGCAATATCTCGTATAATTGTGGATTTGCAATGCAATATCTCGTATAATTGTTGATTTCTAATGCAATATCTCGTACAATTGTTGATTTGTAATATAAAGTTTCGTAAAATTGTTGATTTTTAATGCAAAGTCTCGTAAAATTGTTGATTTTTAATGCAGAAGCTGGTAAAATTGTAGAAGTTCAAAGAAAAGCATGGTAGAATAGTGACGTTCTTCTGCAACAATTCATAAAATTGTTAAGATTGCATGCATAAAATTGTTGATTACTAATACAACTTCTCGCAAAATTGTTGAATTTCAATGCACCTTCTCGTAAACCTGTACAACTTCCATGCAAGTACTCGTAAAATTGTAGTTTTTTACAGCAAAGTATCGTAAAATTGTCGATTCCAAATGGACTTTCTCGTATAATTGTAGATTTGCAATGCAAAGTCTCATAAAATTAAAGAATTGTGTCGTGAAATAGTGGATTTTTGATGGAAAGCCTCTTTAAAAAAATGGTTTCTAAAGCATAGTTGTAGTAAAATTGCTGATTTGTTATGTATCAAGCCGTAAAAAAGTCCATTTTTAATGTGAAGATTCGTCAACATACAGATTGTTATATTCAAAAAGTGGTTTTTAACGTAAAGTTTCGTACGAAAGTAGAATTCTACTGCAGAGTCTCGAAAAATTGTAAAATTTCAATGCAATGCTTCGTAAAATTACTGATTTGCACAGTGTCGTAAAATAGTAGATTTTTAATGCATAATCTCGTAAAATAATAGATTTTTAATGCATAATCTCGTAAAATTATAGAATTTTAATATAAACGCTCGTAAATTATAGAATTTTAATGCATAATCTCGTAAAATAGTTGATTTTTAATGCACAGTGTCATAAAATCCTGGAATTTTAATATACAGATTTGTTTCATAAAATCATGGATTATGTCTAGAGTCGTCAAAGTGCTGTTAACAAGTGTCTAGTATGGACAAAGTTGAGGAACTTCTTAAAGTGTTGTATGTAGACCAGTGATATACTATGTGCAGGATACTATCGAATGAACACCTTTAATGTAGAATTTTGGTCTTTTAAAGGTAAAGCTTACATATCGTCAACACACGGAGTCAAGAAGGTACTAGGTAGAGTGTTGTATACAGGACATTACTGGCTTATGTGCAGGTCATAGACGAGTGCATAAACATATCCGCGTCTCGTCTTAAGACTTTGGTCTTGTAAGGTACAACTTGCTTATCCCTGTATATCAATATATATACTAAAACATAAGCTGAAACATATTCCTGTATAATAACAGAAATTATAAATGTATGCTGGAAGCTCTTTTCTTTGACTTCATGAAGTAGTTGTGCTTACTATTGAGTTCCCCTGGAGGCATGCTCAACCGTCTGTGTCCACCTGCCATTGAATCCCGATGTCCGATTCCCTTGGGTTTTTGAAATATGGGCTAGAGACAAAGGTTTGTTGTTGGACTAAGAAATTTTTGGGAAAGTGTATAAATGGCAATTTATTACAATGGAATCATGTAAAAATGGGAGTATCTCAAAATGAGAATATGTCAAAATATAGACTTTTGGATTATATGAGGTCTTTTTAAGTGACGCAACTTTTAGATTTTTTTTTTTTTTTTGAAAAATTGAATACTTGTGCTTTGTTGGTTTGTGAAGTTCTGAATTTTGTACTACTAATTTTGTACTACTAATTTTGTGTAGTCGTGTATTTACAGGGTTTTTCAAAACTATTCAAACCAGCGCGGCAAAACGAATCAAACTGTTGGACATGTGAGATGTTCTGATCCGCGTATGCAGGGATTTTGTTACCTGCAGTACACCACAATCGAACAAGCCTCATAAGGTTCCGAGGAACGCATGAGTGCAGACTAGTATTGTAGCTGGGTCTTAGTATGAAGAGTAGTCAGGTTTGACTTTATACAGGGTATTATTAAGTCTTGTACAGAAACAAGGAGTCCAGGAAATCTCAAGTATATATAAAGAGGATTCCGCTGTAGGTTGAGTGGTATCACGAGTAACCAGAATTTCACAGATTTCCTAGTACAGATTAGTAGACCAACTAAGAACTTAAGAATGAACAAAAGATACAAACCTTACTGATTATGGACTTAACAATGAAAAAGTTTAACACAAATCAACACTATAGACCCGTACACCACGTTTAAAACCAGTGGATGATTATGCAATAAACGGATCCGTACACCAGGCTAGGTCAGTAGAAAAAGGACCAACGCAAAGTACCCTTTTTTGGTGGTATATAGATGAAAAAAGTTATAGTTTAGTTTAATTCGTTTTGCGGGCTGGTTTGAATACTTCTGAAAAATACTCTACTGTTAAGAAACTTGGAGACAGTTGTGAAAAAGTTGTCAACAAGTACCTAGCGTGTACGGAGTCAAGGTACTTCGCAGATGCATGGCATGCAGACTAGTGAGGTATTATGTGCAGGTTACCAGTGCGTGAAAACTCTTCACCCACTTCAACACATATCGCACTTCGGTCTTGTAAGGTACAACTTACATATCGCTGTATATCAATACATATACTAAAACAAAGATTGAAAGAAGTAGAGTGATGCTTTTGTGGGTTTCTGGTAGTTTATATTTGTGAACTTGTAAAATAAACGAATTTTATTGTACAATTGTGGGAATGTCTCGTAAAAGGTCTTGTAAATGTGGTGACTTTGTCGTATATCTAAGACTTTTCAATAAGAAATGTGGTAAAATTTCTGTTTTAAATGCACTACCTCGTAATATTGTTGATTTTTAATGCACTATCTCGTAAAATTGTTGATTTTTAATGCACTATCTCGTAAAATTGTAGAATTTTAATGCAAAGTCTCGTAAAATTGTTGATTTTTAATGTACAAACTAGTAAAATTTCTGTTTTTAATGCAAAGTGTCGTAAAATTGTTGATTTTTAATGTAAAGTCTCGAAAAAAACTGCATCGTTACTGCAAAGTGTCGTAAAATTGTAGAATTTTACTGTACAAACTCGTATAATTGTTGATTTCTAATGCAAAGTCTCGAAACAAACTGCATCTCTACTGCAAAAGGCCGTAAAATTGTTGATTTTTAATGTACAACCTCGTAAAATTGTTGATTTTTAATGTAAAGTCTCGAAACAAACTGCATCTTTACTGCAAAGTGTCGTAAAATTGTAGAATTTTAATGTACAAGCTCGTAAAATTGTAGAATTGTAATGTACAAACTCGTAAAATTGTTGATTTTTAATATAAAGTGTATAATTGTTGATTTTCAATGCACGGTCTCGTAAAATTGTTGATTTCTAATGCAAAGTCTCGTATAATTGTTGATTTCTAATGCACGGTCTCGTATAATTGTTGATTTCTAATGCAATATCTCGTAAAATTGTTGATTTGTAATATAAAGTGTCGTATAATTGTTGACTTTTAATGCAATATCTCGTATAATTGTTGATTTTCAATACAAAGTCTCATATAATTGTTGATTTCTAATGCAAAGTCTCGTATAATTGTTGATTTCTAATGCACGGTCTCGTAAAATTGTTGATTTCTAATGCAATATCTCGTAAAATTGTTGATTTCTAATGCACGGTCTCGTAAAATTGTTGATTTTCAATGCAAAGTCTCGTAAAATTGTTGATTTTTAATGTACAAACTCGTAAAATTTCTGTTTTTAATGCAAAGTGTCGTAAAATTGTTGATTTTTAATGTACAAACTCGTAAAATTGTATGATTTCAATGCACTATCTCGTAAAATTGTATAATTTCAATGCATGGACTCGTAAAATTATTGTTTTTACTGCAAACATTGATAAAGTTCAAGACATTTAAAGCAAAGATTTGTGAAATTTTAGTTTTAATATACGTTGTTGTCAAATTCTAGATTTCGTCTGCAACAATTCGTAAACACTTCATTTTCCAATGCAAAGTCCCTGAAATCATAGCATTTTGTCGTACAAATGTAGTTTCTAATGCACTATCTCGTAAACTATTACAATTGCATCATAAAATAGTGGATTTTTCATGTCAAATACTTGTACATTTCCTGTTTTTTAATGCATCAACCCGTAAAATGGTTTTTTTTTCATGTTAAGTCTCGTAAAATTGTTTATTTCTGATGTTACGTGTGGTAAAATTGTAGAATATCAATGTAAATTCTAGTAAATTGCTTCTTTCGTTTTACCTATGTTTTAGTAGATATTGATATATAGGGATATGTAACTTGTATGTTTAAAAATTAGCACCAGCAGTTTCTCTAAGAGACACGTGATTTCAGTCATGTGAAGGCTTTCCCCAATATAACATAAGCTTCTGTGATTCTATAGCACCACCAAAAATAAATATACCACCAAAAGGAGGAGATGCAAATATATCTCCCGATACTACACCCACCAATATTAATTAGTGTAGAGGTACTGATGTTTACTAAGGACTTGAACTGATTTCTTAGAATAACTCTAACCTGCACATAGTATATCACTGGCCTGCATACAACACTCTACGTCGTACCTTGATTCTGTATGTTGACAATTTTCAACGTAAACTCTAGTACAATTATTAAAATGTGTTGTAGAATTTTACATTTTAATGTATAGTCTAGTACAATTGTAGTAATAAATCTTAAAATAGTGGGTCATCAATACAAGGCTTCGTGACATAATTTGCCTGTAAATTTGTATAGTTTACTGGTGGAATTGTTTATTTTTCCCACAAAATTGTGTAGTTTTCTCGTAAATATATATATTTCTCTCGTAAATATGTAAATTAGCCTTGTAAATTTGTAGATTCTCCTTGTAAAATTACATAATTCTCGTAAAGTTGTGTATTTGCCTGTAAAATAGTATAATTTACTTTGAACCTATGATTTAGTATATATTGATATACTGGGATATGTAAGTTGTACCTTACAAGACCAAAGTACGAGATGTGTCGAAGTGGGTGAAAACTCTTCACCCACTGTCAACCTGCATGTAGTACTTCCTAGACGTGCATATAACATATCCACGAAGTACCTTAGGTCCGTACCTGCCAAGTACTCGTTGACACTCCCTTGGATCATGTCACTTAAGTTTCCTGATTCGCTGTTTTATGCGCCTGCAGTAATCGATCGAATGTGATGATTCTCGTCGAACCCTAGAAATGGTAGGTGCCTGTGGAACGCAGTAGACTGTAAAGGTTTCGTGAGGGCGTCAGCGATATTGTTCTCGGTAGGAACATATTCGATGATTGTCTCTCCCCTCTTTACCCTGTTCTGTGCGTGCTTTTCCTTAATATCCACATGCTTGTTCTTGCTTGGAGCACTTCCAGTTCCATTTGTCGTCAATACCACTCCGTTATTGTCCTCCAATATCTTGGGTATTTCCACAGTCTGAATTCCGAATTCTTTGAAGAGGTTCACTGTCCAGATGAGTTCTTTCACCGTCGTGCTTAACGCCATGTCCACGAAGTACCTTAGGTCCGTACCTGCTAAGTACTCGTTGACAACTTATTATGGTACTTATTATGATAATATCCAAATAATGCACATTTCGAACATACACTGTCATAATCCCATTACAATAGTCCATAAAATTTCATACCTCTTCACTCAAAATATTGGAATCGCCAGATTCACCCCCATCCAATAAAAGCACAGGTTTATCGACCACCAAAATCCCATCCATGCTATCATACGGCAAGAGGTAGACCTTCACCCTGAAACAAGGTGGAAGAAGTCTAGAAGAGACTCTTTGTAAAATGCCACGCACTGAGCCTTCCATAAACTCACTGAAGTCACACGAGTAGAACGGGCCATGGAGAATCCGCCATTGACTATTCAATTTTAGGGTAACAGGAAGGATTCTTGGACCAAATACCAATTCATCGCCGCAAAACCCCACGGCTTCGCGGTAGGGTCTCTTTCTAGCATAAGCAACATTCTTTTCCACGGCGAGTAGTGGTCCGTGGGTCTCCATGAATGGACATACTAAAGTCTCCAAACCGTTCTCTAAGAGGCCATGCGGAAAGCGGCTCCAAGTCACCATTGACTTCAGCGAAGAAGGCCATTGGCAATTCAGGAGGTATAGGCTTCACAGCAGATCTAGCCTTCCGATCGTAAGACAAGAGGTGAATCGCTACCTCGAAGCAATTGCTCGAAGTCGGTGTGGTCAAAATGGAACGAAATTCGCCTGAGACTTATTATGGTAGTTATTATGGTAGTTATTATGGTAGTTATTATGGTACTTATTATGGTAGTTATTATGGTACTTATTATGGTAGTTATTATGGTACTTATTATGGTAGTTATTATGGTAGTTATTATGGTAGTTATTATGGTAGTTATTATGGTACTTATTATGGTACTTATTATGATACTTATTGTTAGACCCACCATAGGTAGTGTACTACCCATGTGGATGCTGAAGCCCTGCACTGGTCGATCAGATGTTGAGCGGCCTTCGGCCCTCAATACGACCTCTATTCCTCTATGCCGGACCAGTCTATATAAGGTGCGATGGTTCCTCCTTGAGGAATCATCGACGAATAAACATACAAAACACACTAGAACAGAGTACTGGACGTAAACCAGAATCTAACACTTATTATGGTACTTATTATGGTTCTGACTGTATAGTACGACATATGGTGGATTTACCACATACATTCTATTCCCATACAATCTAGAATCTAATAAATACAATGCCTCAGTTAATGAACATGCATTGAAGCGTCTCTACTACATATCATACTGAGATGTTATATTGAGCATTAGACTATAGTACAGTGTAGTATTGGTATTTGTACAGTATAGGTTTCACGATCAGCATAGAAATGATAGGGTATAGTATAGGTCCCAGTGTTAGTCCTTACGATTAGCTTTATTGAAGAACAATACCAAAACCTTCTATTATATCAAAGTCAATAACTCTCTACTATTAACTGGCTGGATGAGCTCCTAAATAAGTAGTCTTTCAGAATACTTTAAAATATCGTTTGGTCATGATTCCCGAAAAAGTCCCATTTCATTGACAATCCAGTTAGAAGCTTATAACCATTGCGAATACAGGCTAAAGCTTAAGGTCACAATAATTCTAATATTTGGTAGCCACCAGTGTTAGTATTGTACTGGTGCCCGTATTAGTATAGTATCAGTAACTGTAAGTATAGTATCAGTAACTGTAAGTATAGTAGTGGTACCAGTGTTAGTAGTAGTTGTCGAGCAGAGAGGAGTATAGCATTGGTATGGGGTGTGTAGAGGCATTCCTTTTTATATGGGTATAGTAGAGTGGTGTGGAGGGAGTGGTGTGGAGGGAGTGGAGTAGAGTGGAGTGGAGGGAGTGGAGGGAGTGGAGGGAGTGGAGTAGAGTGCAGTAGAGTGCAGTAGAGTGCAGTGCAGTGCAATGGAGGAAGTGGAGGAGTGGAGGAGTGGAGGAGTGGAGGAGTGGAGGAGTGGAGGAGTGGAGGAGTGGAAGTCTCCTGAAGTATACTTATAGTTCTAGATGGTATAAGTATATATAGGTAATGGATTGGCAATAATATTTTTTGGGATACTAAGTGTTGGTCTAGTACGATACAGTAGCAGAGTAGAGTAGTATTGGCTTTGGTTCCTAGAATTGGTTTAAGTTAAGTATGCTAGTGACTCAACTTGGTCTTGGAACTATTTCGTCTCTTCTCTTCTCCTCTCCTCTCTCCTGTCTCCTCTCTTCTCTTCTCTGTCCTGCTCTTTATTCTACAGAAAATGTATTAGTTCGTGTTTTAACAGCCTAGGATGAGCCAAGGACTGGTAGCTAGACATGGCCATAGACCACGACTAGACGTGTAGACTCGATTGCAACCTTACTTGGTACCAAAGTAGATACCCAAGATCAAGGCCAAGATCACAATGATGATCACCACTATAAAAAGACACCACAACTTCTTCTTACGTGCCTTCTTGGCCGAAACCACAGCCTTTTGCGTGTGGCCCACACCCTGCTCGATGTCGTGCTGGGCATTACCCACCTGCTCCTCGATCTGCTGAATAGGTTGGTCCTGCTCGATGACCAACTCCTCCATATCATGAAACAACTGCGTCAACTCGGCCATGGTCTTCTCTAACTTCAACAACTCGCGGTGACGGGTCTGCACCTCGTTCAACACCGTGCGGGCCTCGCCTCTTCTGTTGCTCTGCATCATGGCCTGCTGGAAGATCTGCTGGTTACCACTACCATCTTCAACCACAGCACGAATCTCTTCGGCCGTGGCATCCGGCTTCACTATACGGAATTGTCTCTCGGCCTGCACCTTGGTCTGCTCTCTGTTGTTACTCTCGGTCAAACGGTACTTCTGGATCAAGTCCAAGAAGCTTTTCCTGATGTTCTCGGCCTGGTCCACCTTCTGCGGGTTGCGCGACTGTGCCGCTTGCGTCTGGACATTCTTGATCCGCGACTTGAGCTCGTTCTGCAAACTGGTGGCCTCCAATATCAACAGATCAATCTGCCGCGACGAGTACTCGCCATCATCCTCATTCAAGTCCAACTCCTGCAAGTGGTTTTTCTGCTTGTTGGCAATCAAGTCCACAAGGGTGGAGTAATTGTCCAACTGCGTGTTGATGTCCTGGATCTCGTTCATGAACCCAACAAAGTCGTTTTCCTCGTCATACTTGTAATTGTTCATTTCATAAGAGCCGCCGCTGGTGCCGGTGCCGGCTGAGTCTTTGTTATAGTAGGGGTTGCTCATGGGGGGCGGGGAAAAGACAGGGGGGTTTTCTGGGGGTGGGGGTGGGGGGACGGTGTATTAAGGGAAGGAAAACGGTGTATTACGAGAAGAAGACCACGCTTTTCGTCTGGCAGTGTACAAGGAGCTGGACGTGTTTTTGGCGCGAACTTGGCCAAATGAGGTAATTGCTGCTACTGCGACTCACTACGCTTAGCCTTCGCATCGCTTACAAGGCTTTGGACGACACTCTGGAACACGAACATGAACCACTAAAACAATTTTGGAAGAGGACCACCAATGAAATATGACCTGTTTTGGAATGCGGTTAAAATACGATTGAAACACCGCTGAAACACGGTTGAAACACGCCTGAAACACCATTGAAACACGGTTGAAACACGCCTGAAACACCGCTGAATATTGAACCACTTGAAATATTCAGAACACTACTGACATATCAAACACACAGCCTACAAACTTTACTTTAACTTCAATAATAGCTTATTCTCTTATCGTCAAAATTAGGGTTATCACCTGATTTGCTAACTTCGAGAATTCTGCATCCTGCATATACTCCCGAGGTTTCATTTTGCAATGCCCACTACTCGTATAGCTGAGCCACCGTCATCGGAATGTTTATATGCCGGACCCGTCTATGTCAACATGATTCCCCCATTTTGTGTCTCCCAGATTAAAGTTTTGACATGCATAGAATTGATTTTAACGAGATTTTTTTTTGAACGTGGATGAAAATTGCATGTGTGGATGAAACGTGTTAAAGACCCGTACATCCCAAAAGATCTTCAAATTTTCCCATTTTCCTATTTTCCCATTTTCGGATTTTCAGATCATCCCGATAATCCCTAAAGGTACATTTTCAAAAGTGCAACTAATGCAATATCCTATACTTGTAGTAATTAAAAGTGTTTATTGTAAAGTGAAGAGTTGGGCTTGATCATTGGTGGTTGCTGGTCTATATGCAGTACACGGAGGTCTAGAGACTATAAAAGCAGTGTTGAAACACTATGACACTATGGACGATATGCCATAGTAAGGTATGAGTAAAAACCAGGAGTCATTTTGAGTAAAAAAAAATGTCTCTTTTTATTATAGATGAAATGGTTAGCTAGCACAAGACTAGTACTTACTATTATGTTATGTTCTTTATAACGTGTGTTAGCCTAAACTTGTATTCGTTGATGATTCCTCAAAGAGAGGAACCGAAGCGGTTTAAATAACTGTGAGAGAGACGTGGCATCGAAAAACTCTCCACCTGAACCATGGTAAGGATTGTTCTAGAATATTCGAAAGGACCATTATAGTACTTCATACAACGATGGCCAATTGTCATGACACGACGTTTACAATGACCATAGTAACAATCGGACTGAGAGGCTTCATAATACCTTCATAGGCAGGGCCTTACCTATGGTGGGCTAACTCTAGTACTGTAGTGTGTAGTGTGTAGTGTGAAGTAGTGTGTAGTGTGTAGTGTGTAGTGTAGTACTGTAGTACTGTAGAAGTGGTAGTGTAGTACTGTAGTGGGTAGTGTAGTACTGTAGTACTGTAGTGTGTAGTGTGTAGTGTGTAGTGTAGTACTGTAGTACTGTAGTGTGTAGTGTGTAGTGTGTAGTGTAGTACTGTAGTGTGTAGTGTGTAGTGTAGTACTGTAGTACTGCAGAAGTGGTAGTGAAGTACTCTAGTACTGTAGTACTGTAGTTGTTAGATTCTTGTTGTTACTTCAGGTACTCTGTTTACTATATTTTTTTGTTGGTGGTTCTCCAGAGGGAAGTTTGGGCTACTTAACCTCAGGGTCTCCTGATCAACTCGTTGTTTCTAGGTGCTTTGTTTTTCAATAGTCACTATAGAGTAAAATTAGACATAATACAGTGTATTTCAAAAGTATTCAAACTAGCGCAGTAAATCGATTCAAACAATACTAGCAAAATCAAACAAACCAATATTTCAAAAAGGTTCGTACCCCTTCATATAGTCTTTCAAACCAAATGGCATAATGTTTCACACCAACTTTCATTAGAATTCAATACTCTGAAATCTTAAATCTGGACGATTGTCTCATATATACTATATTTGGGAGTCTTGCAGTACCAATCAAGGGTCAAAACTGAAGGAACTGAACTGGTTACCTTGTTATCATGTATACGACAACTTGTTAGAGGTTATGTGTATTGGTTTGTTTAATTTTGCTAGTGTGGTTTAATTCGTTTTGTCGCACTAGTTTGAATCGTTGTCGCACTAGTTTGAATTGTCGCACTAGTTTGAACTGTTGGAACATGAGGAATCAGTACATCAGAGTGTTGAAAGTGAGCAATGAATGATCATTTCAGAAAAGGAAGGCGCACACCCATGAAAATCCTAGAGTGTGCTATACTTACTTCTTGATGCTATACTTACTTTTTCTATATAATAGGAAGATTTAGCTCTCATGTAATTGTTGTGAGAACTTTTAGCACAGTTCCAGAAATCTATCTAAGATGGAACTCTGGTCCATACCCTAGTGTGAGTTAACTAATCAGAATATTGTCTGAGAGGAACATACAAAGAGGTCCTCTACTTCCAGACCCACCAGAAACAGCTCCCGTGTAACTCCTCAAGTATTCACCTCTCTTGATGAGACTATGAACATTTATTGAAAGGTCGTCCTGATGTACCTACCATAAATGTTCAGTTCGTGTTAAGTAATCTACACAGAGATGTACTGCATGTTTACGGGTGACTGCATATACGCAGGACAGATCAAACAGAGATATGCAGGAATAGACTGAGAGTGGACCACGTCCCGCGGAAAAGGGAGCGGGTGGGAACACCAGAAAAAGTGTAATAGAATAAGAGACAACGTTAGAGAGAGTACAGCTTAGATACCTAATCGTTCCAGTTTATGTGTTAAGTTACAAAGCGCAACATGAACCATTTTGTCGCGCTGGTTTGAATAGTTTTGAAAAACACTGTACAAGGTACTTAGTGGATATGTTGTATGCAGACAAGTGAGATACATGCCCAAGATGAATGGGACCTGTAGACTATTGTTGGATAATAGGGCTGCGTGGATCCAGGACAATAGGGATGTGCTGACCTTTGACGGCCAAAATAGTATAAAAGGAGCAAAAGGCCCCGTCTTGGTTCTTTGGTCTTGTAAGGTACAACTTACATATCCCTGTATATTAATATATACTAAAGCGCAAGTTGAAAAATACATTATACAGTGTTTTTTAAAACTATTCAAACCAGCGGGACGAAATTTTTCGAACCACACTAACAAAATTAAACAAACCAATAATTCCAAAAGGTTCGTACCCCTTCATATAGTCTTTCAACCAAATGGCATAATTTTTCACACCAGCATTCATTAGAATTCAATATTCTGAAATCTTAAATCTTAAATCTGGACGATTGTCTCATATATACTATATTTGGGAGTCTTGCAGTATCAATCAAGGTTCAAAACGGACTGACGGACGGACTGACTGACGGACTGACTGACGGACTGACTGACGGACTGACGGACGGACGGACTGACTGACGGACAGACTGACGGACGGACGGACGGACTGACTGACTGACGGACGGACTGACTGACGGACTGACTGACGGACTGACTGACGGACTGACGGACGGACGGACTGACTGACGGACTGACTGACGGACGGACTGACGGACTGACGGACGGACGGACTGACGGACGGACGGACTGACGGACGGACTGACTGACGGACGGACTGACGGACTGACGGACGGACGGACTGACGGACGGACGGACTGACGGACGGACGGACAGACGGACGGACAGACGGACGGACGGACAGACTGACGGACGAACTGACGGACTGACGGACAGACGGACGGACGGACGGAACTGAACTGGGTTCCTTTATATCCTGTATACAACTGTTAGACCTACCATGGGTAGACACACTACCCATAGAGGTATCTTCGAGCCTACGAATGCCAGTGACTC